>NQII01005024.1:5012-32633 GCA_002778355.1 Clitarchus hookeri | reverse complement strand
CACTTTGCTTGTTTCACCTTGCTTTAGCGATACTGGTTAGATGAAGGGGTCACACATGGGGTAGCTGGCATACAGTTACTAGTGGTGCCCCGAAGTGTCCTTCATTTGCCCGATATTTTCTCTACCATGTTTGATTTTAGAGGTGCTCAGGTGGCCTGAATGAGCATGCCCTCAAAACTTCCTCTTGGAGGCATGAAGGCAGGATAACTGCTTGTTGCTGGTGGTAGTATGGCGGCTCAGCTGGACACCTTCCCAAACGCAGTTCCAGTCGGCAGCGTTTACAGCAGCTGCCCACGGTTCAGACGAGGCGAACCCGGTAGAGAGGCTGCGCGAGTTATGCAGGGGCAGCAGGACGAAAGGATGCTGAAAGCTGGGGACACTGGATGCATCATACACCCCCTCCATTGGAGGCCGTTCGTCCGCCTCATACCTATGTTCCCCTGATCCGCAGCTAGTGGTGGCAGGATCATGGTGGTCGCAGCCCTCGCCATGGCTGCAGATGGTAGGGGCCCTGAGGGTGAAGAGATAGTGAGGTATGGTAGATGCTCCGGTGGCACGGTGTTGTAGCTAGTGCAGAAGGAGGTGGGGTGCATCTGCAGGCCAGGTAAGTTATGCACAGTGGATGGCAGAACCGCTTGGAACACTATGGTATCGAGGAGGCATCCTCCACCTTTGTCTCATCACTGCTGCTTGTGGCTAAAGTAGAGCGAGGCCTGTGTTGTGGTCGCAAGATATGCAGCCCTAGAAGCAAAAGTCAGTTGGCCGACTTGAGCAAATCTGCCTGTACACAAGCAGACCATCTAGTTACAAAATCAGTTTGCCTCTGGAATGCACTTGTAGATGCTTGTGGCCCTAAATGATGCCTTTTGGCAGTTGTGCGCAGTTGGCCACATCTGGGTCCAGCTGTAAACAACAGTTGGCATGCCATAAAAATGCCATGAAATAATTAGCTTGCTGCTAATTATTTCTCAACAGTAAGGAACAGTTGGTCTGCCATAAATGGCCCATAAATTTGCTGCTAATATATTTCCCATAGTTAGTAAAAGATAAAATTTTGTTTATCATCTGCTTGTGGGGATTATGTTGAAATCTAACAAAGACTGTGGGAGCATTGATGCATATTACGATTGTTTAAAAAATAGGCAATGTCACTTTTGCTTATGTGACCTATTTGTCAACCACATAAGAATAGCTGGCAGTCATAAATGAGAAAGCTTGCCACCACTGCCAACAGTAGGCCGACTGTTAACTGCTTCTTGTTTACTATTTTTGGGATGGTAGGTGGCTGGACATCTCCATCATATCGCTCAGACTTGCCCACCATGCGGTCTGGCAGGGCCTCACTCCTACACGCACCCATCTGGATGATGTAGTCGGTATTCTCCACCCTTTATACTACTGTGTGGGGTCCACTCCAATGGGGGGTGCGCAGAAATTGGTGAGGGTGGCTGACTGTTGGTGTTCTCGCACGTAGACATGTTTTGCAATTTGCAACTTTTTCGGGGGCCACATGGTTTCTGGCAGCCACTGTTGGACGTACTGTTCCTGTCGTTCCCTGGCCCGTTCGAACATCTGCCAGCAGTGTCCTTCACGTGTCTCCATTTCTGAGGGTCCTGAGGAGTCCGTGGTCGGTTGTGGGTATGCATATACCCAGGGTCATGCCAGACCATGACCGTATAGTAATTCTGTGGGCGAGTGGCCTGTGGCTTCGTTCTGTTGGTTTCTCAGACAGAACAGTATCTCTGGGACATGAATGGCCCAGGTAGTGTTTTCATCCCCCACGCGAAGCTGGTGCTGCGCCTTGAACTCTTCGTTACTTCGTTCTATGGGATTCGTGTGGGGGCGGTACACCCCTATTGTGTGGTGAACTGCCCGCCACTTGGCGCTTTCCCCTGGACTGCAGTTCGTTGTCGGAGATTATTACCTTTGGGTAACCCCAGTAGGCCAAGAAATAGTTCTGCCATGCTCCCGCTACGGTTTTGAGGCGTGAACTCGGGAGGGGACAAGACCTGCACCACCTGGTGCTCAAATCTGTCACCACCAGTAAAAATCTCTTCGCGTTTGGAGCACGGGGATATGGTCCTATCAGGTCCAAGGTGATGGTCACGATGGGTTTCTCTGGTATGCGGGTTTGCTGTTGAGTAAGGCCATCGGCATGGTGTGTTTTCAGGTGGTTACATGTTTCGCAGACACATACAAATTCCCGCTGTTGTCGGGCAAGCCCTGGCCATAAATAGTGGGCTAGTATGTTCCACTTGGATTGTGCGGTTCCCAGGTGTCCCGCCACACGGCTAGGGTGCAAGTATTCCAGGACAAACGTTCGTCCCTCCTCCAGGATATACATTTACCAGTTCCCTCTTCCCTGCGGCCTGGGTCTCCAGGCGGTTATAGACTGTGTGCCAGTTGGCCAGATGTTCTCTGGCACACTGCGCCCACCGCTCCATGACATCTGCAGACAGCTGTTGTGCGGCGAGTACTTGTTCGTATACCGCATCATTTGTTAGATCTTGAGTGGCATTACTCATGCCGATGGTGACATGCTGTAGACAGGCAACCGGTGAACTGTCTGGCAGTAAAATAGGACTTCTCACTCGTGTTCATAACATGATATTTTGGTTGTACAGGGCGCACAGGAAAGGGTGTCCGCTAGTTGGTTTTCTTCACCTGGTACATGTTCCACCACGAAATAATAGGCCTGTAATAACATGGACCACCACATGAGTTTGCTGCAAACAATGCGCATGTTATGCAGCCACATTAAACACCTATTGTTGGTCCTCAATGTGAATCGTCGGTACTCTAGGTGTTGGTGGTAGTGTTTTAGTGCACATACGATAGCCAAGCATTCCTTCTCGTTTAAGTCATAGTTGCATTCGCATGGGGAAAACTTCGTGCTACTGTAGTCTATGATTCTGTGTTCCCCATCGTCATCGTATTGAAAAAGAATGGCGCCAAGCCCCTTGTGACTGGCATCTGTTTGCAGATATAAATGCTTCTGGGGGTCAAAATGGGACAGTTTATCGCACTCTTGGATTCTGTGTTTGATTTCTTCGAATGCGTTTTGGGCATCCTCGTTCTTTTGGAAACGCTGTTGTGTTGACAACCGGGCTGTTAGTGGGGCTGTTATCGTGGTGAAGTCTTGTATGTAGCGCCCTTTACCTGTTTATAAGCCCGAAAAAATTTTGCAGGCGATTGGGCGTGTTAGGTGAGAGAGAGTCATGAATTAGCCTCAATTGTTCGTGGTCGGGCTAGATACCCTCGGCATTAACCATGTGGCTCAGGTATTAAAGATATGGTTTCCCTATATCACATATTCTGTTGGCACTTGTTAACCCATTGATAGCCAGTCTCTCCAAGACAAGGGATAGGTGTTGTACGTGTTCTTCCCACGTTTTTGACCATATCACAACATCGCCTAGGTATGCGATCGTACACTCCCCTATCAGCCCATCCAGGATGCTGACCATCATGCTCTGGAAGGTGGAGGAGGAGCTTTCCAGCCCCAAGTGCATAATGCAAAATTGAAAACGGCGGCCGTCGGGGGCCATGAATGCGGTCATGTGACGGTCTTCGGGTCGTACTTGTACTTGCCAATAGCCACTTCTCAGGTCAAGGGAAGATAAAATCTTGGCATCTTCTAACATCTGTAGTGCAGAGTTCACACTGATGAAGGATGGGGTGCACTTTCGGGTCACTTGGTTGAGCGGGCGGGAAGTCCATGCAAAACCTACAGCTCCCATCTTTCTTGGGGGCCAGAGTGATAGCTGAGTTGTAATTCCATTCCGAGGGATCTATTACCCCATCCCTAATCATTTCCTCTATTGGTTGACTAATAATCCTCAGGTGATAAGGATTATAATCACAAGGGGCGGACAAAAGGGGTTCAACTTTAGTGAGTGATATCATGTGTTCTGCCACGCTTGTTCTTTTAAAGGTGTCTGCCATGGAAAATACATCCCATCGTTCTGTCAGGACTCGCTGTATCGCGCCCCTATGTTGCGCAGGTACAGCATGGTCGAACGTGTCTAGTTGTACANCTAATAATCCTCAGGTGATAAGGATTATAATCACAAGGGGCGGACAAAAGGGGTTCAACTTTAGTGAGTGATATCATGTGTTCTGCCACGCTTGTTCTTTTAAAGGTGTCTGCCATGGAAAATACATCCCGTCGTTCTGTCAGGACTCGCTGTATCGCGCCCCTATGTTGCGCAGGTACAGCATGGTCGAACGTGTCTAGTTGTACAATTGTTCGCTATTTTCTCTGCCCAGTTAGGCTTGTCCTGTACTCGGGGGCTGATGGTGCCAGTGTTTCGAACAGTGTGCCACCGGCTCCTATCATTCCCTGCCATGCGGGCATGTGTGTCACGAGTTCCATTCGCTGGGTTGGTTATGTAATATCAGCAGAGGTTGGGTGAACACATAATTTCCCTTTTTATTGGCATGGGTTACGGTATGGTCCCATATTGGGCTGCGTACTTTTGTTGACACTGTTTACACTTCAACATTCCCTCGCAGAAAGCCCGACATTCTCCCGCTGAAACACATATAAGGTGAAAACTGGCATTACACTCTTTGCAGTTCATGCACATCTTTTCAGGATTCACACAATATTCTGCCCAACACATTGAACCCTGGTAGTTGTTTGGGTACTCACTGGTGTCTGGCTGAAGCTGATGCTCTTGCAGTTCTGGCTGGCATGTTGTCTACTGTTCCATGCATTGCAAGCACTGGATCTGATGGTGCCGCAGGGTAATCCATTATGCATGGTGCAAGCAACTCGTATGTATCACGCATTGGCATCTACCACAGTGCACGGAGTCTGTGCTGAACCCCCGCACATGTGGATCGCGTACAGCTCTGGGCGACCTCTTTGGAAGCGAGTGGAGGCAGGAAATATGCATCGTATTCGGTCGGCAGACACATGCATACACCAGCTCGTATGTTATATTTGTCGAAGGTATCGAGTATTCGGGGTATTCTGTACTCATCACACTTCCCACAGGTAAATGGTACAGTTAGATCGTACTCCATTTCTCAACCATCTTTTGTATATCATACAACGCGGTTACACACGGAACACGCTGTCCATGCGATGCAGCAGTTCGGTCCTTAGTTGTAATCGCGGACCATTTTCCAGGAAGGCAGCTTCCTTTACTGTTCATGGGCTCCTCGCACATGGGGAGTGTATCTCCCAGTCTGGTTGTTTACCGCTTCGCGGTCGCTCGAGGTTGTGCGCACTTGATGACCGGTCGGTTGTGACATCAGAGTCTATTGACCCATGCGGCCCTGACCTACACCACAAAATTGTATAGCGGACTGCATTCTTCCTGGTCAAGCAGCAGAAATAGAGAATTTTATATTCAACTGTCCTTTCTTCTCCGAATTTTCACGCATGTGTTTGTTACGCTTTATTTTTGACACACATAGTTGGGCAAGCCATTTAACGTTACCGTAGCAGCCAGGGATAGTAATGTGGATGTCGTCCTGCGACTAAGATAAGAAAAATCATAATATTACACAATATTCCTATTTCGGATAGAATGGGCGCCAGCTCACTGGGTGAGCATGAAGTCACAGATCTCAGGTTCGTGGGCCAAATGACTACATGGCTGTATCCCCTCACACACACAGGTAAAATTTACAGGAAAATGTAATATATAGCCAGGGTATTCAGGCTCCCCAGCATGCCTTAATATTACATTTCTACCTTATAAATGAAGGATTTCTCCTTGAGGCATCAATGACTTCTTGGATAGGACCAGGGCCTGGAATACAATACTAAATGAGAACTCACAAGTTTCTGTAGACTCAAGTAAATTATATTACCGAATAGTGTACAAAGTTACGTGTATACATTGCAAATAAAAGCGGACCTTACTCACAAGACCTACCAGCAGCCATTACTGTACAAAAAGGCCAAGATTGGTGCGAAAATTTACAATAGTATTTAAACATCTGGGGTCGGTAAATTGAGCTGACGGAGGGGTGCTGCGAATGCGGAGAAGACTGTTGGTAAACTAAATAAAAGTTCCAGTAAATTACGTTAACCTATTGCAATTTAGTGTTCAGAACAAAGTATGGAAGTTCCCCGTGATGCAATGCACATGTAGCACCTAAGACCTGTGGAATCAGACTGCTGGAGATGGCACAGTCATGCGACGTCCTTGCCGAGAGCTCGCTCCACTTTGCGAGGTAATTTAATTAACTGACCTCATTAACAAATAACTTGAAACATTTACACACAAAACACTGAAACGTACTGAGCGAGTTTTCTTAATCCTGTAGAGAGTAAAGAGATCTTAATTAAGCACTACTTTAAATACAAAACATTATTATGTGGCGACTTGCAGAGCACGTGGGAAATCTAGGTCTGTTAAGTTTTGGAGCACTCTGCGACTGGAACGGTCAGGTTGAACGAAAGACTAATAATTTCCCACCTCTCTAATTGGCTTGATTAAACACACAATTGCACTCGGAAAATTATATAGAAGACTTATAATACCCTAGACTTGCTACTCTACACCTCATTAAATATGCATGTGGCATACATTTATTCTGCGATTATTTCGCAATCCCCTAAGAGCGAATTTCACGAACATTTGCCCATGGGCGATAAATTCTAATGATATTTAATACACATTCCAACACTTAATTTCTATCCTAATTACACAGATCTCTCTAGGGACACCACAGGCACTCGGTTGGATCACTCGGTATCGGATCATGATCCGCTCGCAAGTGAACGATGCAGACACGCATCAGAACGCACGATGTGCGACTTCCATGGGCCACACTGGTGCAGCGACTGTGGGCCGATGATGTGATGACAGTGGCCATGCCAGAACATGCAGGTGTGGTTCACGTCACACTATATTCAATTCGTATAACCAGTATCATATATTTTCTGTTTTGTTATTTAGCATATTTTCTTGGCACCCATTAAGTTCAATGTATTGTTTCTGTCATTGTTTTGCACACATTTTTCGACACTCGTAATTGTTTAAAATTGTGCATGCATAAAGTGTTAAATATATTTCTGCAACAAATTCACTATCAACACACATTTACACATTCCAGGTAATGCCAAATATTCAGCACTCCACTCTGGCAAGCACATGTCATACGTAATAGTGATCTATTCAGCAGACACGCACATAATTTGTTATTACGTGTCGCCAGCCTTAACAAGGGGAAATTCAGTGATTACCTTAGAATGACCTGCCAACTCAGTGTTGTGTTGTCTTGTGAATTGTTTACCTCCCCCAGTTCATCACTGTTTATGTTTACTATGCGTCATTGTATAAATTTTAGTACAGCTTTTTTATAATTTCCCAGGACATTATTTACATTCATCAGGGTACTATTATTTGCATATACCAGTGCATCTGTGTTTACATTTACAGCATCTCGTTGTTTGCATTCATCAGCTAGTATTTAAAATTACAAATTCTCATCAGTGCTCACTCTCCTGCTAAATATTATTTAGGGTATTGTACTCGTTGCTTTGTGTGTCACCAAGCTCGCGGAAAAATTTAATTTTTGTGTTTACTTTTGGTTACATAAATATTATGTCGCAAGCGTTAAGAATGTGACAACAATCCGATACCATACCACATTTAAGCACATAATCAGTGATGTGCCAAAACATTCATTACCATCAAAAACGAACTCTCACCACATCGCCTTCAACCACACCAACGCCAAGCACCCAGCTGCTCAGCAAGAGTTCGGTGGCCGCGATTAAGGCTGGTGTGGGGGAGTTCGCCTGCGGCACCTCTGCTGCCAGTCAGCATTACATTTCACCCGACTTTCCAGCAGACATCACTCAACCCCATTATCTGGGGAGATACACCAGTCAGTGCGGCGCCCTCGCCACCAGCTACCAGCACATCAACCGCGCCATTCCACCCCCTAACTGCACCGACGCCCGGCATGTGTACGCCCGATACAGGACCGGTTAAAGGGCATGGGGAGAAGATTGGTTGATCCAGTTCACCAGCAGCCGAAGGAACACTGTGGGACAGCTACGCTTACGACAGCAATGACTCGGGCATCCTGCTTCGCCGACTGCAGCGCTGCTAGCACCTACCACACTACTACTGTTGCTGCGAGAGCAGCATAGCCGTGCCACACCAGCATCATCCAGCCACTGAGACAAAGCGACGCCGGTGTCCCGATGCCAAAAGACACCATTACCAGCTGCGGCCATGCCTCAAGCGTAGGCCGCCTTTCTACCAGATGCTGTAGACACCTGCCAAGCATAGGGTCGAAAGGGCTCCCATAGATGGGTGCATTTGAATCCGACTGCGGCTTCGGCCACAGCCATTCTCGACCCGCGCATGCCACCTAGCGGAGCAGGTAGGAACTATCTACACAAGGTACAGGCTGCAAGCTGCATGACTGGAGGCCACCCCCGCCCAAATTATGCTACCAAAGTTAGTGTAGTGACTTTCATTGCCACCAGGTACAAGTTTGTTTTAACCTCATTAAAAAGGCTGATCCACCCTTCATAACTAGAACTGTAATTATTAACAATGCGGGAAATGGATATGAAAAAATTCCTTCACAGGTAACAGAATACCGATTTTGCAAAGTGCAGGCCATGTGTTCGCCGAGAAATAATTAATATAATAACATTATGAGAATTTAATTAATGCATCGTGTAACTCTTATTAAAAGAACACAGCAATAAATAGTGATGTCTTTAACAAATGCCATTCATAATTAACTAGCAAACCCGGCGAACTCCGTTTCGCCACCAGATGGCTTCGTTTTATGCAACATTTTGTTTGGCGATTAAAACATGAAGAAACATTTTTTTTATATTTGAAAAGGAAAAATTTTATTTCATTTCACAACAGTAATGAATTGAACTTCTCTAAGTAAATGAAAGTGAATCCAAAGTAAATACGTTTCATTGAAGTGCTCTTTGGTAAACCACATTTTTTGTTTTTTGGTCTGACGTTAACACAAACAAAGCGGATGGTTTCCCAACTCGTGAACACGCAACGTATAACTGCCCATGTGAAAAACAATGATTTTCTAAATTTATCCCGCAAACACTAAGCGATTGGCCTTGCGACTTGTTAATTGTCATTGCGAACGCAAGGCGAACTGGAAATTGCAATCGTTTGAAGTCAAACGGAAGATCAGTCGGAATCATTGGTATTCGAGGAATACATACATTTTCACCTGCGTACTTTCCGTTAATAATGGTTGCCTCAATCAAATTCGGCATAAGTCTTTTTACCGAAAGTCGAGTACCGTTGCAAAGTCGCGGTGGATTCAAATTACGCAATATCATAATAACTGTACCAACTTTGAGTTGCAAGTTATGTGGTGGAAATCCTGGTAACTCCAGAGAGTTCAAAAACTCCGTTGGATAATTTACTACATCATCGGGATCTCTTATGGAATCAACGGATTTGTATGTCACCAAATCGCCAGCAATTTTTGATTGAATGGTGAAATTCAGTGCGTGTACATCATTATTCTTTGCGGCAAGAATTGCTCGTTGACTTAACCAAGCATAATTCTGATAATTCTCACTAATGTTTGGGAAAACATTTTCAATAAGAGCTAATTGAGAGTCTACAAATCGGCAAAATTCGTTGGTAAGAGTAATTAATCCAGATGTCGCATCAACTGGGACTTTTCCATTTCCAACAGCTAACAATTGTTTGGAAAATTGTGCAGCACTTTGATCATTTTGAAGTTGAACTCTCATATTAGTGGTTAGCGATAATGTTTTTACGTTATTCCATAAAGGTGATGCCTTCAGGCAAGCATTCAATTCATCTGCAGGCGTTCCACGGGGAATTACTGGCAACGTCTGCCTGAAATCGCCTGCCAACAATATCATCAAGCCGCCAAAGATGTTGTTATTTCGCCGAAGATCCTTCAGTGTGAAGTTAAGTGCTTCAAGTGATTTCTTATGTGCCATTGTGCACTCATCCCAAACAATGAGCTTGCATTGCATCAACAATTTTCCCATTGCACTGGATCGGGAAATATTGCATGTTGGAATATCAATTGTGTTTAAATTGAGTGGCAACTTAAGCGCAGAATGTGCAGTACGACCGCCATCTAGAAGAGTCGCCGCAATTCCAGATGATGCTAACGCCAAAGCTATGTCACATCTTGATCGAATAGTGGCCAAAATAAATGAAATGACAAATGTTTTCCCTGTTCCTCCAGGTGCGTCCAGGAAGAATAGACCACCAGTATTATTGTCCACCGCTTGCATTAATGTTTCGTATACTTGTTTTTGCTGTTCATTCAGCAACGGCTCATTATTTCGAACGAATTCCTGCAATGAATCAACATTGTATTGCAGCTCTCGATTTAATTCTTGGTTGAATGCATCGTGCATCGATCGATTTGGCGCAATCATTCCTACTTCAATCAGTAGCTTGTTTGCAATAGTCAAGCATTGATCCTCAATCAGAATCAATCCTTCATTGTAGATTTCATCGGTTATTTGGATGTCAGGATTATTCGTTTGAATGCGCAAGCGATGCAAGATATCTTCACATATGTCGTCTTTGTATTTGTTCCATAACTGAATTGGTTGTGAAGGAAAACATGTGGTGATGATAATTGCGAACAGCGTTCGTATTTGGTACGCATTTGATGAAACAACTGAATCCGCAAGTGTTAAATCCCAATGAGAATCGTTCTCCAGCAAACCCAATAGTTGACATGCTTCTCGATATGTTTGGCATTGGTGGCCATTCACAGTTTTCAAATGCGCGAATGATTTTGGTCCACGTACATGTACCAACAGCAGTCGCAAATAAAAACATTCATCATTTCTAGGATGAACAGTATACATGCGACCTAGTGCATCAGTGGAAAACACCTGTGGCCAATCTGGAACTGGGGTTCCTTGTTTGCGACGTTGGAATTTCTTTGTTGATTGATTCCAAGTGTAATACTTGGGCATTTCAACGTACATCAGCGTCGCTGCGAATGGATCTGCTTCACATATTGCAAAGAAGCTAGTCAATGTTGTCGATGGTGGTCTCTCAGCTCGTTGTGCCGCATTAGCCTCAGTGAAGTAAACTCTTTGGCCATTTTCCAAATGCACTGCTAAATGTACAACTGTGGGATATCTTTCATGAATTTGAAATGACAATAATCGCCACAGTGCTTCATTAGTACTGACGTATCTGCCCATTTGGAAGTTGCTGATTTCGTCATTCGCATTTTCCGACGCAATACCAAACACAGCCATGTCGCTGCCTTTTGTGACGTACTTGCACAAATATTTGATTGATTTGGCCGAATGACAACTCTCAACGTTTGCATGTGTTTCGAAAATTCGTGATAGCAGCGGGCAATATGGTACAATGAATTCATTTCCGATCTCAATCTCTTGATTTTGAACTTTAACTTTGATAGTTCGACCATTATCTTCTTTTGAACGCCGACGATAAACTGGATATCCATCGTTCCCTGTGACTGTTTCAGCAACTAACGGTCGCGGATATCGTTTTGTGCACTTTCCATCAGCCATGCAAGGCGATAATGGATTTAATGCACCGCACGGTCCATGGACCATCTGTGTCGTCACAATGTCGTGTAGATGGGGATCAGTGACTGGATCAGGAATTTCAGCTGATATGATGTCATCCACTTCATTTGAATGTAATTTGTTCAGCAACCAAATTAGGATATGAGCATGCGGTAGTCCACGCTTCTGCCATTCCACCGAGTACATATAACAACGTGTGTCACCAAAAACTCGATACTTAGTAAGCACATCCATCATAACCTTGAGTTTTTGCTGAAATACTCTGGCGATTATGTCATGGCGATCTTGCGGTTTTTGGCCCGGTTCCAACTCACGTTCAATTTCCGTCCACTTCGGATTGCATGTGAACGTAATAAATAAATCCGGAGTTCCATAATTTCGCACGTACGTCATAGCGTCTTGAGCGTATTCGTGCATGTGGCGTGGGCTTCCGATATAAGATGATGGGAGAATCGTCAGACGTCCAATATTCTGAACATCACCATCTGAATGAATAGCATCACGCAAGTGTATATAGTCCTCAGATCGTAGCTTTGCCTGATTGAATCGGATGAACGCTAAACGTTCGGTCTCGACTTTGACATACATGTCGACAGCGAATTGCTGGAATAGCCGACGGCACTTCAGAATGACATTCTCCTCATGTGTACGAATCATCATACGATACGCATAGTAATTCATTGCGCTTAGATTTTTATTCGTTGATACGCCTGAAAATGCAAAATTAAATGAATTGTTAATGGAAACCAATAATAGCAATAATAGCAATAATAATAGCAATAATTAGTGTGTGAATATTGTACCTGTAATTGGATCGACCATCTTCGACGTGATGTCGTATCCGTCTTGCCCTTGCCAATAAATGATTGGATATTGTAACGCATCGTACAAACGATGTGTCTCGTTTACACGATGCATGATATTGCTTCTTCGCTGAACGACAATGTCTCGCGATTTAGTTGGATCGCCAACAATAATTGCAGCAACATCATTAACGGTGGGTGCATTGAATCTTCGCACATGTTCACCTGTTGGGGTACAATCCGCTCTTATGACAAATTTGTGCGTATCCGATGGCATTCGTTCCAATGCTGTTTTGAACATATTAACCACAGCATTATTAGCGTGAAAAAATGCTTGCAACTGTTCAATAATTCGTCTCTTTAACTGTTGTGTTCCCTGTATATTGCACCGCACATTCAGCTGATCCACCATCGACGAAATGAAATATATTTGCAGAAATTGATGCGGTTCATCTGGTGTTGGCACCATTGAACCATGCAAATGATATATTTGTCCTTGTATCTGTAATTGCAAACAAACATAGTAAGTTGTAAGTTGTAACATAGGTGTAACATAGGAGTGATTGGTTATGTGTGTTGTATCTTTTACCTTGCAAGTCGGCATGAAGCCGCCTTCTCGAATGATATTAGCTCCAAAGGAAGTCATGCGAAAGCAGTTATTGTATTCAAGGATGTGTTGAAGAAAATGGCTGGAATCGGGATCACTTCCATCGAACAATGGTTTCAGTGGCTGTGGTGGTGTAAGTAATGGATCCAGTTTGACTTTTCCACTTGCGCAGCACAATCCAGCCGTTTCTCTTTTGAACTTTAACGCATTGCAATATCGGCATATAGTCGTCATTGGTCCAATATCTAAATTTTCATCATCACTGTAGTTCGCAGTGGGATCATATTGGAATGCCAAGCGATTGTATGATGCCAATGATCTTCGTGTGCTCACGCGTTGTCTCAATCGGGCATTTTCTCTTATTATATTTTGTCTTTCTTCGCTTAAGTTCTGTGAATACACTTGTTGCTGGCTTGCATGTCTCGTGCGGCGGCCGATGTTCGCACGTCGTCCTCTAGGCATTTTGGACTATGGACAGAGTGGTGAATTTAACCTCAAATGCACGATCCACATAATTTACACAGTTCAACTTACCACCTTAAAGACAAATGCCTGCTGTTGAAATTGAATAAAAATTTGCACAATACACGTGATTGATTTGATGGTTTCCAATTGAAATGTTAGGAAACGAATAACTTATTTTTTTTACTTTTTTTTCACAATTGTTTGTCACATGAAAGTTTGTCACATCACTGAGCAGAGAACAATGAGTAGCTGTCAAACAATGTATCACTCACCGGCGCCATCTACTTGATTTGTAGTACATGCTATGTATCAGAGATGGCGCTGTATGTAAAAAAAGATTTTCCCGCTTTTCTGTTAAAATTTTTCCTGAATTTTCTTTGCTATAAACCTCACGGAGCCCGAGACCTTTCCAACGAATGCAAAACCGTGGAAATAGGTTCGTGCGTTCTGGAGTTATAGCGTCAGGAAGGAAAACCCGACTTATTTTTATATAGTAGATTACAGATATATGTTTTGACTCTGGCAGTGGGACAATTGAACTCTAACTGAATCGCTCCAAAATTCTCATGACAAATTTATATAATTTTAATATTAATTAAAAGGTTTTTTAATTAATGTATAATCATTATCTCCATGGTTAAGAGTGTAAAAGTGTTCTATATGTTTATTTTCTTTTTCAGGTAGTGGTAAAGACTCACTATGAAAATATTAAAAATGCTATGAAAATAATTGCCACATAATTTTTATCATGTTTTGTATGTTAATGTAAACCACAATTCACGTCTTGCAAAGTATAGCATGTTTTCAATGGCTATATGTTTCATTTCACTCATTTCATCTTGTCCGAAGGGATTCTCGGTGTTGGCAGGCGGTTGTCAACTACTGTTAACTACGCCATGCTATCCCCTCTTTAGTCTAAGAGTAGCGGGCATCAGGGCAGGTCGCGTCACGCAGCTCGGGGGTGAAGCAACTTTGTACTTCAACCATGTTCACTGCAATAGACTTTTAATCAAACTGGATAGTTTTACAGTAAGACCAGGATAATCTGGCATGTTCAGGGATCTGTCAATGCCGGAATATCAAATATGCCGGATTATCAAGGTCATTTTTAAAAACCTGGTTTAAACAAGGGGATATAAATAAAACTACAGTTTTAACATACAAAAACTAATAATTGTTATTTAATAAACACAACAGAAGATATTACAGTATAAAAAAATTAACAGTTCATATATAGAACTGAACTGTACCAACAAAATTGGATTAAAAATCAAATACACATACTGTACTGTACTGCACCATTAAATAAGTTTACGGCTTAAGTTTTATCAAAGTTCAATACAGTACTGTATATGTAAATATTTTTTGTAGGCCTATTATGAATCACTGTCTAAAGACTAGAATACGTGTTTGATGATGTCGAGGGCGTGGAACATATCGGACTGTTATCTATCACTGATGGGATAGCTTGAATTTTCTTCTGAGTCCTCTGAAACATTGCAGGGACGTTAAATTGTTTCTTGGATTGAGTTATTTTTTGAAAAAAATTATTTAGTATAATGTGGAGATTCATAACTTCAGCAATGTCGTATTGATGGCTCCTCTCTGCGAATTTTACAAAGGTGTTTAAGGCTTCCGAAGCCTCAGCCCAAGAGATGTGAGTTGTAGGTGTTTCTTCTTATTGTGCCTCCTGTGGGCTGAAAACACTTTCTATTATCACATCGTCTGTCAGCTCTTCTTCGATGGCCACATTTTTGTCAATGTTGATCCATCTATCAACTTCTTCTACTGATAGGGCAATCAGTTCATTATTGGAAGCACAATCAATTTATCGCACTTACAATTTCGGAGTGGTCAGTTTTGGGCTCATCATCATTTTCATCGTTTTCCATCTCGGCTTCTTCGGCCAGTTCAGGTCATAATTTTCTCCAGACCCTGTACAATGTTATATTTTTTACATCAGACCATGTGATTGCAGCTGTAAAAATAGCGTCTTTAATGTTAAAATTACGTTGGAAATCTTTGACGCTGCAATCTGAGCTAAACAGCTTCTGCATAAACATTCCTCTGTACTTGCACTTGAAATTTTGTATGACTTCTTGGTCCATGGGTTGTATTAGTGGCGTAACATTGGCAGGAAGATATGTGCAAAAAATATTACCTGACACAAGCTCAGATTATGGAGGGCGAGCTCGGCAGTTGTCGAGGACGAGAACTGCCTTTGAATCTTGAGGTAGCCCTAGTGTTTCAAAATTTTCTTTCGCAGCTGGAACGAAATGATGAAGGAACCAGTCTTTGAACAACTCAGCTGTAATCCAGGTATCAGTCTGAGCACCGTGAATAACAGGCAAATGTGTCACATTTTCGAGAGGCCTCGGCTTTTTATACTATCCAATTACAAACGGAGTCAGTTTTTGATCGCCTGAAGTGTTTCCACACACTAAGACAGTTATTCGGTCTTTATTATTTTTAAAACCCTTTGCGCCAGACTCCTAAGCTCTTGCCAGTGTTGAATTTGGCAAACACCGCCATAACAGCCCAGTCTCATCCGCGTTGTAAATTTGGGGTGGGGACAATTTACGGTCATCAATAAGTTTTTTAAATGTTGTTTTATACACATTTGCAGCAGCCTCGTAAGCTGATTTTATTTCACCAGAAACGTCTAGTTTATGGATGCCATGACGAATCTTGAAATTATGAAGTCACCCCTTACAGAATGAAAGAATTTCATCCGCAGGGAAATTTAATCCTTGTGAAAAAATTTGGCCTTTCCAATTATAATAAGCCCCATTATTGCCTTTCCCTCTGCTCTATTAGCTCTGAACCAGTTATACAAAACTTCGTCTAGTTTCTAATTGATGTTTTTTTAGAGTTTGTATAATGTCTAGACTTTTAACAGAAGCAGATTGAGACACACATTTTTCAATCCGTTGTTTTTGTTTTTTAATATCGTATATACTTGAAGATGCGATATTAAATTCACTCATATTGTTTCGGTTCTCACCTTTTTCCAATCTTCTTATGATGTCCAGTTTTTGGTGGATTCTCAACATCACATGTTTGCGTTTTGCAGTTTTAAGGCGCACTTTTATTCGGTTTACAAAACACATTCACTGTACGTACGAAATTTTTACTGTGCTGTAGTATATTTGACTGTCATACAAATAGCTAAACTTTGATACAGTACAATGGATTTAGTAAATATAACTGTAAAAGAAAACTGCACAGCATTGATGCAAATTTAAGTAAAGTACATACATACACACTGTAACTGAAGGTATAAGTAAACGAAGATTCGTAGTGTTACTAGCACGAAGCCAAGATGGCTGATCCCGCAGAAACAAATTGTAACTGGCGAGACGCCGAACGGTTTCGATATCTCCCGAACGCGTCCGACTGTACTGCCAATGCCAACCGTGTTCTGATGTGTGCCGGACTATCGGGTCTGCCGGACCTCGAGTATCGGATAATTGCGGTCTTACTGCATTTAACTTCTTCGTGCACCCTTGAGTACGCCTCCCTTCCTGAGCACTCTCACAGCCCCTTTGGAATAACGTACAACATAATCTTTTGTATGCGTCCGTCGATGGCTTTGTAGTAGCCGATTAGGCCAGTGCGAGGCCTCATGCCACATGCCCACTTCAGTTTCTGTGCCATCACATCTGGATGTCTCAAATTCAAGTGGTATTTTCTTAAAACCGATGTATATGTGTACCTTATTCCCACTTCACGGGGATCTTAAAGCGATTGCCCCTTGCAACCATCACCTACCTACCTACCACATTTCTCTACATCATGTAAGTAGAGTGTATTTTGTGAAATTTGACGTGTTTGTCAGTGCATTGGAACAGTGTGCTGGGGAGCCACAATACCCCAGTTTGGGAGTGTGTATGTTACATCGCGTATCTAGCCACCGACATCAATCATCACGCATGACCTCGTTAAGACACGGGGCGCAGGGTCCATTAGCCCAGGCTTTTCGAACATGGCCCACCAGGACTCTGGTGTCACTGGGCCAGTCAATTTTTGCAAATTGGAGAATTGGTAAAGGTAGTTATTGCAAATGCGCAATAAGTATGTGTTTATTAGCAGCCCCTCTTTGTACAGTCCTGCTCCTGATGGGAGTAGATAAAAAAATTGGGTTAACCACCCCCCCTTTTTTTGATAGAAATCTGTCATACCGTTCTCGAGATGTCATAAAAACTTTATTTGTTTGTGTAACTATTTCTTACAAAATGATGAACAAAATATGATTCAGATAGATACAGTTGATATTTGATATATCAACTACATGCTACAAAGTAAGTTGTAATTAATTACATGATTTCTATGGTATGGCAGTCTTAACTAAAATTGTTGAATGACCCATTTTGAAAATAAGTGTCTGATATGCTTAAAACCTACATTTTACACAATATATCGCAGTACTGCTTGTTTCTTAAATTTGATAGGAATCGGTCAATTGTTTCCCGAGATATGAAAAAACTTTTTTATTCATGGGGTGCTCTCTTACATAATGGCTGACAAATGATGCTTTGTGTAGATATATTTCATAGATGTAATACAAAGTTAAAGTAGAATTGATTGCATGGTTTTGACGATACAGCATTCTAGCAAAATTAGCTATATGGCCGCCATTTTGAAAATAAGTATTTGAAACACTTAAAATGTATAATTTAACATAATATGCCATAGTACTGCTTGTTTGTCCAATTTGGTACGAATCGGTTAAATGTTTACCGAGATGACATAAGAACTTTATTAATTCGTATAGTGCTATCTTACAAAATTGCCGAAAAAAGTGGCTATATGTAGGCATATCTAATGCTTGTAATATATATTTTAGCATACAAAATTTGGTCGAAATAAGTGAAATGGTATTGTAGATATAGCAAATAAACCTAACATATTCATATGTCTGGCATTTTGAAATTAAGTACCTGCTCGAATGTAATTATGCACATTCATTTTGCCTATTGTAGTATTACTTAAGTCCCAAATTTTTTGAGAAAGGGTATAATAGTTTTTGAGATAGAATTTAAAATAATTGTTTTTTTCATATGGTTGTAATGACCAACCAAAAAAAAATCGATTTCAAAATTCAATGCTTACACGATGCTCTGCCAGCATACAAAATTTGGTTTAAATCTTTCAATCGTTCTCGAGATATGATATATCAACCTAAATATTAAAATGGCCACGATGATTAAAGTGAGTGCAAAGCATGGTCAAAAACTATAAAAGTCAGGTGTCCTTACTAACTATTTTATGTGTACCGAGTTTGGTGAAATTCGGTTGACACATTCAAAAATTGAAAGGGAGGGGACACACCCGCATAGACAGGCATGCACATTTACATACACACAGACACAGACAGGAAAGTAATCTCAAAAACCTTTCATTCCTTCTGAAAGTAGGCTAAAATATCCTGAAATGACTTGGTACAGGGTTTGAAGCAATTTTAAGTTACACAATATTTATTCTATGCTATTTTCATTTGCTTGTTCTACTGTGACACTTGTTCCTAGGCAAGTAAGTCAGTGTTATGTAAGGCTCCTAAGTCACACAGCAACTGCTAGGTCCACGATAGCCTTCAGGCCATATGACTGAATTCCTACATGAAGAACACTCACCTTTGCATATAGTATATTCATACAGATACAAAACAGATATGTCTGGTTGTTAGCGATATACTCGAGATGTCGTCCTTGTGTAGGACTAATGGTGATCTTTTATATTAATATATATATATTTTTTACAGTTACCATGACAATGTGATACATATATGTATTACATTTGTATATATCTTGATTTTTGCATATCTTAGTTTGTAGTAAGTTATCATTCCTGAATTTTATTTACGTACATATGTTTCATATTTACTTGGTTCGGAAATGATTGCAAACTATGCTTATAAGCATGCTTAGGATATATATATGCGCATGTAGCCATTTTCGTTGTTGATGGTGAGAGCTTCTGTATGTATTGCTCA
Source organism: Clitarchus hookeri (assembly GCA_002778355.1). Lineage (NCBI taxonomy): Eukaryota > Metazoa > Arthropoda > Insecta > Phasmatodea > Phasmatidae > Clitarchus > Clitarchus hookeri. Next base: position 13,230 of record NQII01005024.1, on the reverse strand, counting down.
AGCAACCCATCGATATGGAACAGAGTTCTAGATACTATACAAGTAAACTATTAATTATATTTCCGACTTTGACAAAATTTGGTTTTTTTCTCAGTGGTGGAGGTGAACTTAATATTGACAAGGGTTAAAATAAATGAATAACATCTAAATAAATGACATACTTTTGTCTTTACTTACAGACTTGACATAAGACAAATACATAATCATAATTGATACATGCTCGACATAGTGTTCATTCGAGCGAAACCTTTATGCTGACTTTTTTAGGTTGGTTCGTGTGAACATAAGTTCTTTTTCCTGTTGGTGGTCATTCCAGCTGTCAATCATTATGTTAATTGGTGTATACTATCTATCACCGAAGTTAGTGTAACATTACATTATACTTTGCTTGCTACTAAACATAGTGTATGTAAACCAGTGGTCATACAAGAGTCTATGTCACTAACATATATTGATAATTAGATAGTGTGGGCGGGCGAAGGTCATCCCGCTAAACTGGATGAATTCCGACCAGACCCGCTAGAAGGGAAGATGTGGTCCCAGCCTAAGGTATCCGCATGTCGTGCAGAGCCCTTTTCTAAAGTTCTCGTCGCAATAGTAACACTGATAGGCGGAATGCCTGTTGTACTGATCGGGAAGGTCTGGTCTTGTCTAGCATCGTTATCTAAAGCATCCTACAGCCCCCGACACTATTGTGCAATATGTGCTGGTTGGTGCGTGTTTATAACTTGTTTCATTTACATTTTCTTTTTGGCTAGTGTTATTTGTTAAACTGGACAAGACCTGCAGGGTGCTTGCGTCGTCACCCGACCATCTGAACTGTCTCACATATTCCCTAGCATATGACAACAGTCGCGTTCTGGTGCTAGTGATGTACAGTGGCTGTATTGGGCCAATTCAGTTGGTTTGTAAGGAGGTTATTTGCTAGTCTATTATACTGTCCAGAAGAGTCTGGTATTGTATAGCATCGTTTTTAGAAGAAGAAGAACAATATCTTCTGTGAGCATTCAAGCGGTTCTTATTCGAATATACTGCACAGCAGTTATCACATGGGTAGGACTTGTAGGCGGTAGCAAATTTGTAGTTGCTATCTTCATGTCGTTTGGTCCAGCTGCGCTTCCTGAAAGTCTTGCTGCAATACTTGCACTCGCTTCCCGATGAACGACAAACATAGCCTTTGCATGTATTGTTATGTCTATACACACTATCACTTTGGGTAAACATGGAATAACCGCTATCACAGTGGAACATTTTGTATGCTGGGCTGAAAATGCAAAGGCAACTTAAATGCCGATGTGAACTATAATTTGTGTTAAAAGTATTTCCACAGTAGTTACACTGATGTCGTATCGCTTGCATCGGCTCTTCAGGACCCCTTGCTGTTGATCAGGTTGTAGACGGTAAATCTTCAGCTATTGGTTCCGTCTTCATATTATAGCAGGATGTACGATTTTAGTATTTATGTTGACATCGTAATGCATGTAGTAGCTCTTCAATATACCTTGCTGTTGGTGATGGTGAGTCTTTATCCATTGATTCTGCCTTCATATTGTAGTAAAATACAGCTTTTCACAACAGCGCTCAACAACATAATGATCTTCATTTTACGTGATGCTCGCTTATATATGTTGTACACATATCACTTTGTATTGAATGTCTCGGCTTCCCTCAGTGGAAGACTGGTGGTTTATGACAGGCTACCAGCTTCGCTAGTGCCGAGATACTTTCAAAAGCCTCACGTAACATGTAAGGTTCATTTATCGTTGTCCTTTATGTTAGGTCACCGATGATGAAACACTTTAGCTAGCCGCGCACAGCATGTTAGGTTCCATCATCCGTGTGTATGGTGATGCCATTTATGATAGGCTTATTGTTTCGCCAGTTACAAAAGCCTTGCATAACATGTTAGAGTGCCTTTATCATTATTTGTAGCGGTGACCTTTATGTCAGCTTTGATAGTGGTGAGACATTTTCGAGACATGTTAGGCTTCTTTATCGTTGTGTGCGACAGTGCCCTTTATGTTAGGCCTGCAAGAGCCTCGTGTAACCTGTTAGGATGCTTTATGCGCGGTGGTGTTCTCTCTTTATTACATCGATAGCTTACATTTATGCTTTATATGTCTCTTTGCATTGTAGGCATATGAAAATGATATGTTACAGTAATGATGTGACTGTTCCCGCCATTGTTTTCAGAGTGGTGTGCATTTCCTTTAATGCTTTATCATTGTGTATGGTTGGGAAGACTCTGAGATAACCCTCATGCATATGTTGGGAAGACCCTGAGACAACTCTCTGGGCTTGGCATGTTAGAGCATGAAGTATATCATCTCATAGGAAGGACTTAAACATGAATTGATTTTGGGAAGACTCTGAGATAACCCTCCCAGCTTCGCATGCAAGAGCGTGATCATATAGTAGGAAGGACTTAAATGATAATCGAATTTTGGAAGACACCAAGATAACCCTCCTGGCTTGGCATGCAAGCATGTGATGTACATAATCTCATAGGAAGGACAATGCAAGAGCCTGAAGTTAAACATGTCATCTATCTGTTGCATCACTGTGGCACCCTGTCGAAATTGAATGCGAGATTGTGGAGTTTAAAATGTCATCTATCAATTGCATCACTATGGCACCCCATCGAAATGGAATGCGATAGCATGAAGTTTAACATGTCATCTATCCATTGCATCACTGTGGCACCCCATCGAAATGGAATGCGAGAGCATGAAGTTTAACATATCATACTAGGATAAATCCTCAATCCCCATTGCCCAAAAAGGAGTCACTGAGCCAGATTGTGGGGTCGACACATTTTTGGAAAAAAATTGGGACATTTGGGAAATTTTTAGGGAAAGAGAGAACTTTTGAAGTTTTTTTGGGGGGAAAAGAAATATTTCGAGGGGAAAACGGGGAAAAAGCATGCACTGGCTGCCAATATGGCCACCATAGCAGTGGAATTCAATCGCATAATTTTTACATTTTGCTTGGTAAGGTTCGGGCTCCCTGTCACAAATCTGTGTTTGAACATACATTTTCTAACTACTTGTGGTTTATGTCAAATGCCCTCCCCTTCAGTGACTGCTTGTCCCCGCAGTTCCTCAGTTGTCCCATCACACTGTCAGGCGCAACAGGTGGTCGGCGGCTGCAGATGCTGGCTCAGCCTCAGCTAGTAGGGGCCGCATGAGCGTGGCATGGTCTCGCTGGTGCTGGTCCAGAGTCAAGACCCTAGTGGTGTTGATAAGCCTTGGCGCGGGCATGGAGTAGGGCTAGCCCCTCCGCAGGCCGTGCTCGCTGGCCGGTGTAGACGATGAAGCCGTTTGAAGCAGCAGGGAAAAGTGGAGTCGTCCTCCACTGCTACTACAGGTGCATGGGTGCCGACATGTCTGTGGTGAGCGCGAAGGGGAAGGAGGGAGCCCTGTAGTCAGGCTTTACTTCTGTCATGCTATGTAATGGGTCTGCTGCTGCAAAAACATTGCGCCGCTTCTGAAGTAGGCGCTGCACTGCATCACGAAACTCCAGCAGTACCGCATGGTCTAACTCGTCCAGCTGGACTTCTGGTGCACACCTTGTGGTTCAGGGTTCGAGGTGGTATACCCGACCCTAATTAATTGTTAATTAAAATGTAGTTCTGTGACGTCATCGGGTATATCACCATGCTGAAAAATTTAATTCATAGACATTAGGCCATTTTAGGCAACCTGCTGTGAAGGAGAATGATGGTTACACTTCAGCACTTAATTAGAATAATTACAAATGTATAACAATTCTTAGTTCAAATCGGCCATCCCAGATTTTTAGAAACTCGCCAGTGGACGAGTCCAAGTGTTCCAACTTAGTTGGACGAGTCCACTCTCTCAAAAGGGGTGTGGGTGGCCATACACGATTCGTGAAATAATAAAGAAAAACCACTGAAATGACTTAGTATATGGTTTCAAGCTATTTTAAATTACACTATACTTTATTACATGCTATTTTTATTTACTTGTTGTGCCATGGCACTTATTCTTAGGCCAGTAGTCCAGGCGATGTGAATTAATTGGGGAAGACAATGAACATTGCAGCACGAGCTGCTCTGGCGTTCCCTCCAATGGATGGTGTACCTGACAGCGATGGCTTTCGGGGCACACTGTGCTGGACCACTTGTTATTCGACTCCAAGAACTACCTTTTTAGTTGAATAAAGCAAGATGGTAATTTGAGTCGCATAGTCCATAATGGCAAGGCGGGTGTGTTTCGTTCTCGCCAGCACTTTCTGTCGTGCTCTTGACAGAATGTTTGACTCGGCCTGGTGTCAGCCAGATGGTGTACTTGACTGTGGAGGTACAAACAGTCACAAGAGAACTCATGAATGCATGATTCATGTCAACCAGTACACCCATCCCCTATTATTTACTTATCATGATATTCGTACCCTATCACAACCCTGGTCTTCTCTACCACATTCCTGAAATTTTCTATTCTACAACATTACCCAACTTTCCTTTTCTACCACCTGCCCCAACTTTTCTACCACATTCCTAATACAACCATTCCATTTTGTTCACTTTTGTGAAGTTAGGTTAAGCTAGGTTAGGTATTAATGCATTTGCTGTGGCTAAGCAACCCAATTTTTACATACTTTACAACACAACTTCACTGATCTTCATAGCCCCTCCCACTATCTTGATTCGTAGTATGTACTGCGAATATCGTAATGTCCACCAGTAATTAGTATTCAGAATGACAAGTGCGGTCGATACATGCCATTTTATGAATTTTTTTCGGTATTTCAGATAAGCCGAGATTCTCGACAATTACCTTTTGCTCTACCTACCAAGATAGGAATTTTATTTATAATAACTGGTATGTCTTAAGTTATATAATATTATTCATGAAACTGCATTAATACAGCTTACATCATAAACTGAAGAGCCAAAAAAACTGGTACACCTGCCTAATGTCGTGTATAATAAAACGCACCTGTTCAGATACACGAGCTCATCAACAATATGTTTACGTTTACCCGAACCTGCTCTCCAGGAGCAGATACAACATATACGTTTCAGATTTGTCTCCTGTATTGGCGGTGTATTAATTTAATAAGGAGGATCATCAAACTTTAACGTTTGAAGCAAGAGTGTCATAATATTTTCAACATTGCTATTACGAGATGCAAACACCACATTCTACTAAATGTTTTATCTTACCTTTTCTAAGCCCTCATTAAAGAAATGCTTAAAATTGCCTAAATACTCCACGATCTCATGCATCTCACTACTACCGGCTCGAATAAATCATGCTATTTTTATATTAACACAATTTTTCAAAACACAATGTTGAAATACTTACAGTACACAGCTTCCCAGCATTTTTTGACAATTTGGCAAATGCTGTGCTGTGCTATGGTGACGCTAAAGCTGTGAATAGTTCCACTACTGTTGTTGTAGTTGATAAAGAATTTAAATTCTGAAATCTCCTTTGTTTTTCCCTTTTTCCAGAGTAATTTCAAAACTTACAGCTGCCACAAGAACTTATTGAAATATGCAGCCAACCAGCATCATCTATAACGACTTCCACATGCGAAAATATGGGATAAACCCCACCGGGAATCAAACCCGGCTCGCCTAGGTGGGAGGTGAGAAGTCTGGCCACTACACGACTGCGGCCCTCTGAGAAGAATAAGAAAAACAATGCTTACATTAGCTTTTTGTACTTAATTTTACAGTTACCGAAAACTTAAATGCAACATTCACAATTGTTTTACACCATTACAAAGTTTGTGAAATACTTTTCTGCATGAAAACCTCGTAAAATTATAGCCTTGAATCTACACTTTGCTGACTCAAACATAAAAAAAAAATTTTAATTCTGAAATTTTCTTGCTACAACTGTATGCCCTTAAGTGAATGAAATAATCATATCAAACAAAGAAAAAATTCTGCAGTGTAGTTTGTCTGTTTTAACATCTAAAATATCTCAATTTTTCATTTGTAAATTTGTTGAATTCACAAAGACTTCTGTTTTCCCTAGTTCATTGAAATTCCCGTAGCATTTTCACGTTTTTCATATTTGCAGCAACCCTGTTTATTTGCTGGTTATTAACAACTCCAACTTCAAATCTACATTTGCTGTGTTAATACAACATTTTATTAAAATAAAATAAAAAAATTATTGCAAATACAATTAGCAATTACTGTACTGTAGCAAACATAAAAATAAATTGCAAATAAGGTAAAAAAAAAGCTACCCAACAAGTTGAAAATTAGCAGTTTACGAAAAACAAGTATGAAACTGGAGGAAACAAGTATTAAATTAGACGAAACAATTGTACATATTTGCAAACGAAGCTAAGATTTTTACTCCCTTCTTCACTCTGCACTTGGTCCAGTCAGCAAGGGAGCTGGTAAAAGGCTAACAGAGAAAGGTGAAAGTGTTTTCTATTCTTAAAAATGTTCTCTACTGCATATTTTGTACCTCTCTTCAGCAATTGAGTTTGGCCACTGTCTTGAAATATGGTGCCTAAAATAAGTATTTTTTATAAATACCATGCTTAACATGCATCTAAGAGCAAAACATGTAATTACAAAAATTAATGCCCAAAAAAATTTCTAAAAAAATGTTGCATGAATTTTTTTGTCGAAAGTACCATTAAGGAGCTATAGGAATAATTCAGTCTACAGTTTTGTTATACATTTTTTCACAAAATAATATTTTAAAATTTTCCCTTGAAATATGATTTAATGAAAATGTGTGTGACAGAATTATGTTCGACGATCTTCTGATGGGTGGATTTCCCCAGGAGTGTCTCGTTTCCCTTGGCGTTGCATTTCAGCATTGCTCCACGTCTTTCTCAATTTCATCCTCCCTGGCTCTCATGCAAGACTATTGATGGTGCCCGAAATCTCTTAACTCTCAAATTAAACATGGAACTGGCTTAACCAGCTAATTTGTCAAGTACCTATACATATATATACACATACATACACACACACACATACATACATTTGTGACGCAACGAATGTTGATTTTTCCACATTTGCGAATGCGAATGCGAATATTCACCTCCGACATTCGCGAATGCGAATGCGAATGTTGGTTATTCAAATATGGCGCCAAAAGCGTGCCCCTACGAACTCGAATTTTACCGCGCGTTTAGAACTGGCCAGCCGGGAGGCCATGTTAAAACCGAGAGTAGCCCATATGCCCCGACTCTGAACGAAGTAAACAAATCGTGATTGCTGGCTTACTGAATGAAGTTCCTGCTAATAATGTTTTTGTAAAGATTTAGTTTGAGGTTACCTTGACGCGTACCGCTCATACCTACCAGTAGTGGCGATGCTATTCTTACCCACGCTGTAAACCGATGGCCTAACGACCAGAGGAATTCCCGAGCTCGAACCAACTGCACCTGTCATGTTGCCTGAGTCACGACGTGACGCTGCGAACGCGGGGAGTCCCGGGCATATTATCGCCCCTCACCTCAAGAAATTACAAATCGGGGAAAAACAGTGCTTCCCGCCTACCCCTATCCCACCGCAAACACGAGAGGGTAAGTCCCGAGTTCTATGGTAAATAGAACAGAAACGTATATATATACAGGAGCCACGGAGGACAGTTAAGTCAGTTACGCGAGAGTGAAGGGCAGTTGAGGTCAGTTACGCGAGAGTTACGAGACGTTTACGACGGAGCAGCAGCGACAAGACAGTTACGCCGGAGTCGGGAGTTACGAGAGAGTCAGATACGAGGAACGACGAGGAGAGAACTGCACGTCCAGGGATCGAGCCCAGGACTTCCCGGGAGAGACACCGAGACAGCACGACAACACCAGCCACCAGCATCGAGGTAATTTCAGCAACCNAGCCCAGGACTTCCCGGGAGAGACACCGAGACAGCACGACAACGCCGGCCACCAGCATTGAGGTAATTTCAGCAACCCTCCGAACCCCCCCACCCCACGCAAACATTCGCAGAGACGTGTGTAGGTCGCGGGATAGCTAGATTCCACCGTCCGAGGAGATATAGAAGGGGCTAGGTCTCATAGATGTACAGGTCACTGTAACTTTGGACAATAAAAGTTAAGCGTGAATAAACCGAACCCAGTTACATCTTTGTGTCACCCCTCTTACAGCAGTCCAAGGTGCAGTTAGCCAGCACCGTAACAAATTACTATGTACCCTGCTATCCACCACCCTGTATAGTACAGGTGGGAGCAGCGTCGAGTCAACATACTTAAGTTT
>NQII01005023.1:94045-178176 GCA_002778355.1 Clitarchus hookeri | reverse complement strand
TTAATTAATAAGGTTCAATTCTATGAGTCTCGTGTTTCTACCCTGAGCAAGCCGTGGCAAGTAAAACGCATTATTACACGTGATTTTAATGTTACACTTATTCAGACTTGTTTATTTATTTAAAATTATCAACACAATTATTATTTATTTAAAGTGGAAATCGAGTAGTGAAACTGTCAATCATGAGTATATTATTTTAAAAGTTGACTGTGAATGCAAAGCAGGTCAGTCAGTATTGCAAATATATATTTGTAATGTTTCTTTACTAATTGTGAGATGCAACTCCTTTGAGGCAACCATAGTGCAATGGAGAAAACCAAAGCATGCTCGCGAAAATTTGTATGCAAAGGGAGTAAGTAGGTGTTGAAGAAAATGCAAAATTTAATTAGCAGTTACAGAAAATAACGATTCAACACCAGTGATCAAAATTACATTGTATGAACAAATAAAGCACATTGACTGAACTTTTATTAGCATGTTGAATGCAGAATGTGAGAGTGAAACTTTGTAATAGCAGATTAGGTTGTATAAAAAGTGACATCATAATGTTTTTAAAAAAAAGTGAAATTGAAAATTTGATTAAATGTGTTAGTTAATTACAAAATCAGAACAGTAACAAAGTGCATATGTACAAATTTTTTTAAGTGTTCGGTATTATGTGGTTGCTGGCTCCATCTAATTACTTTCATATTGTTATGATTTTGATAGTTTGTTGATATTTATCCTTAATGGGGATATAGGGGCGTATCAAGTTATTGATAAGAGTTATGTCATGAACACTATATAAAAGAGGTTTATTTAACATTAAGGTTGTACAATATTATTTCAACATAAATATGATTTAATATGAACAGAGGGAGATACAAATATACTGAAATATTAAATGATATTATTTTATAATGATTTAACCAGCCATGTTCTGAGTAAAGCCTAATTGGAGAGTCTCCACCTTGTTGATGATTCCGGAGGCTAAATAAGATGGCGCAAGTCGACGGCCAGACACACCCATCTTCAGTGGTATTCTCATTCCAATGGCCAGACAACAAAAGACACCCACCACTGCCCTATATCGGCTGTGTTGTCCTTGTCCCCGTTTACTGGCCGGTGGAGGGGGTTTCTGTGGTTTGCAATTTCATAACTAATTTCAGCGATTACAACAAAAGTAAAAACATCTTGATCGGTTTTCTTATGGCTTTTAAAATTCACTACACACTACGTATTTGTTCCATCATTGTTTTTTCTACAAAGCCATCTTTTAATGTGGTTGCTTTTTAAATTACAAAGTTAACACGTATAGAAGTACTCTATACGAGAAATTTTTATCAAATTACATTGATGGTGCTGAACTATGTAGAGATTGTAGTTCGCAAGAAATCGGCTAATACACACTAACTTGCAACGTGGGAAGCTGTTAGTGCCATAATACTAAAAACTTGCTGTTGCAGATCTTCGCAGTCCCTAGTGACATTTGTTGTGACGTCCTTCAGTTTCACAGTCTTTGCCGGCTCATATTTCTTAGCCAAATCAGCTGCTAGTCTTTGTGTCAATGAGGTTAGTNTCACAGTCTTTGCCGGCTCATATTTCTTAGCCAAATCAGCTGCTAGTCTTTGTGTCAATGAGGTTAGCCACCCCAGTTTCTGCAGCACATCCAGCAGAAGGGATGTTTGCTCGGGCAAACTGTTTGGTTTGCGAACGACTACGCACAGACGCTGGACAGTACCACGCCGCTCACACATCGTTTGATTCGGTTGTCTCTCAAACTGACCACACACAAAAATTCGCATAGTGCCACGACTCCGAGAACCCCTGAACCGTGCGACCCTATGGGCAAGGGCTGCCGGACCAATACTACAAAAGTTGTACTTCCATGTTCTCTGAAAGACCCTCTCATTGACGGTACGCAGTCCGGAGCTTGTTTGACCCCAGGGAGTATGGGCCAGGTGGCTGTTGGATGTCTATAGGGAGTGTGCAAATGAGCTATTCTTAGTTAGCGACACCACTAGCGGTGGCAGCGGAAGGGAACGGAGTGGGGGAGAATAGACGAGCATGCACGCTACAGAAAACAGTACGATGACATCGCTGGGAGAAACGTGTACAATAATTTCAGAAAATGCAATTTTCATCTATCTTCCGAAAGTCCACTTTAAAAAAAGGTTGAAATTTAAACGAGAGTAAGCACATATTAGACGATAAATGTTAGGGCGTGAAATACATGGCAAGTGCTTGAGAGAAACAAGTTTTTACAAGACCCTTCACAATGTCAAAATTAAGGTAATTAAAGTATTTTTACTTGATTTTGTGCTATGTAAGGAAAACGTGTGTAATGACGCAATATTCTGAATTTTTCAGGACTCGAGTGTAAAATTCTTTCATGTTTGTGAAGCTTTGGGACAGNCTATAGGGAGTGTGCAAATGAGCTATTCTTAGTTAGCGACACCACTAGCGGTGGCAGCGGAAGGGAACGGAGTGGGAGAGAATAGACGAGCATGCACGTTACAGAAAACAGTACGATGACGTCGCTGGGAGAAGCGTGTACTATAATTTCAGAATTGTTTCAGAAAATGCAATTTTCATCTATCTTCCGAAAGTCCACTTTAAAAAAAGGTTGAAATTTAAACGAGAGTAAGNGCAATTTTCATCTATCTTCCGAAAGTCCACTTTAAAAAAAGGTTGAAATTTAAACGAGAGTAAGCACATATTAGACAATAAATGTTAGGGCGTGAAATACATGGCAAGTGCTTGAGAGAAACAAGTTTTTACAAGACCCTTCACAACATCAAAATTAAGGTAATTAAAGTATTTTTACTTGATTTTGTGCTATATAAGGAAAACGTGATTTTAATGTTACACTTATTCAGACTTGTTTATCTATTTAAAATTCTCAACACAATTATTATTTATTTAAAGTGGAAATTGAGTAGTGAAACTGTCAATCATGTGTATATTATTTTAAAAGTTGACTGTGAATGCAAAGCAGGTCAGTCAGTATTGCAAATATATATTTGTAATGTTTCTTTACTAATTGTGGGATGCAACTCCTTTGAGGCAACAATCGTGCAATGGAAAAAAACAAAGCATGCTCACGAAAATTTGTATGCAAAGGGAGTAAGTAGGTGTTGAAGAAAATGCAAATTTAAATTAGCAGTTACAGAAAATAACGATTCAACACCCGTGATCAAAATTACATTGTATGAACAAATAAAGCACATTGACTGAACTTTTATTAGCATGTTGAATGCAGAATGTGAGAGTGAAACTTTGTAATAGCAGATTAGGTTGTATAAAAAGTGACATCATAATGTTTTTAAAAAAAAGTGAAATTGAAAATTTGATTAAATGTGTTTAGTTAATTACAAAATCAGAACAGTAACAAAGTGCATATGTACAAATTTTTTTAAGTGTTCGGTATTATGTGGTTGCTGGCTCCATCTAATTACTTTCATATTGTTATGATTTTGATATTTTGTTGATATTTATCCTTAATGGGGATATAGGGGCATAACAAGTTATTGACAAGAGTTATGTAATGAACACTATATAAAAGAGGTTTATTTAACATTAAGGTTGTACAATATTATTTCAACATAAATATGATTTAATATGAACAGAGGGAGATACAAATATACTGAAATATTAAATGATATTATTTTATAATGATTTAACCAGCCATGTTCTGAGTAAAGCCTAATTGGAGAGTCCCCACCTTGTTGATGATTCCGGAGGCTAAATAAGATGGCGCAAGTAGACGGCCAGACACACCCATCTTCAGTGGTATTCTCATTCCAATGGCCAGACAACAAAAGACACCCACCACCCACGGACTACACTGCCCTATATCGGCTGCGTTGTCCTTGTCCCCGTTTACTGGCCGGTGGAGGGGGTTTCTGTGGTTTGCAATTTCATAACTAATTTCAGCGATCCTGGCCCGTGTCCTGGATAAATAAGTGAAGGTGTGATCAGGCAGGCCGCTCAGCTAAGGGCCTGACCACAACTCGTAACGGTATGCTACCTACAGAACTGCAACAATTTTATAACATTAATAAAAAACAACAACCCATCAAAAATATAAGATTTCTGTTGAGGCTGGGAGTTCGAATCGGTGTATTGCATTGTCTGAGCAAAGAAAATTATGCAAATGGGAGTCCTATGTTTTTCCATAGATGGTGACGCATTTTACTGCTGCAATTCAAGCCATCTTCTGAAACTATGGTGCTTATCTGTAGGAAACTTTAACAATTTAATAACTGAAGGACTGTTTCTCAATGTGGCACTGCATCCTACAACACAACAGTACTGACTAATCTTTTGTGGTTCGTTATAGAGATTTAATAAACATTGAAAAGTCCTTTTATCAAGTTTCCTCCATGCTTCCCACTAAAAGCTTACGAAGCCTGTCGCAAGAGCGCAGCATGTATCATTCTATTATGACGTGATCAGGCCTTAGCTGAATGGCCTGCCTGATCACACCTTCAAACATTTAACCAGAGCATGAGCATAATAGCAATAACACCTTGCGAAAGACAGTTGCAGAACCTGCTCCACCGGCCAGTAAATAGGGCCGAAAATATTAACGCGCTCGATATAGGCCAACGTAACACTGGGAGCGAGGTTTTCTGTCATCAGGACAGCGGACCACGAAGACGTGGAGATGGGTGTGTCCGTCCGTCGTCAACCGCCTCCTAGAATCAGCCTCCGGCAACATGAACAAGGTGGGGTCTTTCCACTTACATTCTAATAATGGTGGCATGCGGTAATAATACTTAATATAATTAATTAGCATCTTGGTATTCCATTTAAGCTGCCCTGATCAACCATCACGTAAATAGTTATTGTATAACCCTTATGTTCAATAAACCCCATCTTATACAGTTAAGCTCTACCTAATCACGACTCATTATTTAGCTACGCCCATAGCCCCTTTCAGTATGAATTAACTAAAAAGCTAATTCGTAACAATTGGCACACTCCCTATAGTGTTACAGGCAGCAATAACCCTGTATGAATGGATGAGAAACAATTAAAAATCCTCAATTAACCTCTCTAACAGACCAGTGCNTAACCCTGTATGAATGGATGAGAAACAATTAAAAATCCTCAATTAACCTCTCTAACAGACCAGTGCATGACAGGTTCACAGCAAAGGAGGCACTAATAGGTTGTTGCCTCTATGTCACGTCAGACAACACAAGACTCAGCCACTGGCTCTAACTTACCCAAAGTTGGCCATAAACCCATCTCCGCAGATGACACTTGGAGGTCGCCTACCTGGCACGTGAACTATGGTGCATCATGTTTGAAATATTACACGTTTTTATGAAACTATTAAACTATACCCATTACATCCTATGGAAAAGAAAACAAGCCCTAAAATAGAGACGGAATGTTACTTTGAAGATACAGGGGATGGACAAAATAATATGAACACCTGACATATACACAATATTTATTTATTAATAAGGTGTTGGGCCACCATTTGCTTTTAGAACAGCTGCAATTCTTCGCGGAATAGATTCGTAGAGTGTCTGAATAGTTTCCAACGGAATGTTGTCCCATTCTTGTACCAAAACATCCGCCAATTGCTTCAATGATGTTGGAGATGGAAATCTGCTCCTCACTCTCTACTCTAAAACTCCCCACAACGGTTCAATTATGTTGAGGTCTGGCGATTGTGCTGGCCAGGGAAGATGTTTGATGATATTCTGATGTTCCTCAAACCAAGACTTAACCTTTTTTGCTGTGTGTATGGGCACATTTTCATCTTGGAATCAATATGCTAGTCATAGTAAGAACTTCATCATTGAGGATGTCGAGATATTCATTCGCAGTAATCCGGCCAGTGATGTGAATGAGAGGACCAGCTGAATACCACGATATAGCCGCCCAAATCATAACGGAACCTCCCCCATGCTGGACTGTAGGAAGCAGGCAGCCCGGATAGTAGGATTCTTTTGGGGTTCTCCATACATAAACCCGGCCGTTTGTAGGAAACAATGTAAACGATGATTCATCGGACCATACCACATTCTTCCAATCATCAAGTGTCCAGGTTTTATGATCGTGGCACCACTTCTTTCGCAGCTTAGCGTTGGCTTCCATTATAAAGGGTTTCGCAATTGCAGTCCTTCCATGAATGTTAGCTTTGTGGAGCTCCCGCCGTACTGTTTTTGTCGAAACAGTATTACTCAAGTGAGTGTTGAGTTCTGTTGCCACTTTTGCCGCAGTAGTTTTATGTTGTCTAGCCACAATTCTTTTCAATGTTCGTCTGTCTCTGTCAGTTAACTTTGGGTTTTGCCCACTATTCCTCTTTGCCGATGATGTTTTACCATGCGTTGTGTATGCTCTCATTACAGTGGACACTGCCGCTCGTGAAACGTTAAAAAATTCAGCGGTTTTTGTCACAGACGCTCCCGCTAACCGAGCACCAACGATTTGCCCTCTTTTGAAGTCAGAGATCACACATTTCACCGATCGCTTGTTTTAACCGTCGCGGAACAAAGCGTACAATACACTGACATATAACCTACAAGACTTGGCACGTAAACTGTGCAATACATATGTGTCGCATTATTTACACGGAAGCAGTGTTGCCAACATGCAACAAAATCAACTATATTGCATGGTGTTCATATTACTTTGTCCATCCCCTATATCACGCCTACTACTGTATAAATATTGTTCTGGAGCCCTTAGTTAAAAATGACTTTTTCGGGCCGCTGTATCTTAAAACATAGTACACGGATATAAGTNTGGAGCCCTTAGTTAAAAATGACTTTTTCGGGCCGCTGTATCTTAAAACATACTACACGGATATAAGTCAAACTGACAGGAGCCTGTGTTGAACCTTGCTACAGACTTTCCATAAATAAAATTGTGGGGTCACCGCATAAAGTCTCACAGGCACACACAACACAACGAGAACACTGCACGCCAGTTCAAAGCCTTGCATGTAGAAGCAATGGAGCACTCGATGCATATGGCAGTATCGTCGTTATTGCCCCCACAATGGTGATTGGCACTGCTTCCTGCCTTACGTACCTTCAAGGGTCAGGCGGAGTGTGTTTGGCTGCACCAAGAATTCCACTGCTTGCTATCCACTCTCTAGCTCAAGTTCTCTTAACTCTTCCTCACACTTGCTGCTTATACCAGGCAGCTGCCAGAGCAGTGGGACTCAACCGAAACAGCCTGTCACTTGGTGTGCTGTTGTGGGCTGGTTCGAATCCCATCTCATGCCTGGCCACCGACACAGGACACCTTACTCAATCTGCCAAGGCAGAAGACATTTTTAACAACAGCATCCATTATGCCACCCAAATGACAACACTNGACACCTTACTCAATCTGCCAAGGCAGAAGACATTTTTAACAACAGCATCCATTATGCCACCCAAATGACAACACTATAGCAGAAAAACAGTGTATGTAGACTGTTTATGATAAACTGAGCACTTTTGAAAGCCCTGTTCAAGATCCACTTCTCTGATTGCATTGATAGTGGAATTTTTAGGTATATTAATATGTTACTATTATGCAAATTNTGTTCAAGATCCACTTCTCTGATTGCATTGATAGTGGAATTTTTAGGTATATTAATATGTTACTATTATGCAAATTGTTACTATAATATGAATTACACAAGAAATACTAACCTCACTGGACACAGATTTAAACATTACACTCCCAAATAAAATGCTAGGTCTTGGGACAACTTCATTTCTTCACTGCCAACTTCTGGGAGCCTGCAACCCAATGTGCACTCTAACAGATATTTAGTTACACGCACTATTTTATTCAATGGTTGCTTTCAAAATTGTTTACTTTATTATGAACNAACTCTAACAGATATTTAGTTACACGCACTATTTTATTCAATGGTTGCTTTCAAAATTGTTTACTTTATTATGAACTAATGGTTATATGTCCTTTTCATAGGCCAACATATACGTACAAATTACCAAGAAGGTTGTGGTGAAAATTGTCACCCCCCACGTCTACCTTTGTTGCAGGTCTGGACCCGGCCAGGCCATGGTTCGAAACCCTCGACATCGACCATAGACTGGACAAGACAGATGCGGAGTTTGTGGACGTGATCCACACGTGCGCTGGCAAGGTGGGCTGGCTGACCCCGCTCGGACACGCCGACTTCTACCCCAACAGTGGCAACTGCAGCCAGCCGGGGTGTGCGGATCGTGAGTGTAACTGTTCGCCCGTGCAGCTCGCACCAAGTACCATAATGAACATAATACTCTAGGTTGCTGATGGGCCACTTGTGTCTCACAAGTGCATGCATATTGTAGAGCTAGAAAAAGCTGCACAAGAAAAATGCAGGCTGGTTAACCACACACACCGGCATTAACGGAAAGGCCCTAGCTGGAAGTATACTTTAAGCTGTGTTCTTTGTGCAGAGAAGTGCAGCCACGTAAGAGCTCTGTACTACTTTGAGGAATCCATCACATCCAAGACTGAGTTCGTCGCAACCGAATGNAGTGCAGCCACGTAAGAGCTCTGTACTACTTTGAGGAATCCATCACATCCAAGACTGAGTTCGTCGCAACCGAATGTAGCAGCTGGGCTAATTACGAGAGTGGCTCATGTGCAGGCAACCCCACTGTCCCCATGGGGGAGCCAACGCCATCCTGGTAGGAATTTGGTGTCGACATTTTATTGCAGTACTCTTAAATGAAGATACGTGAATTCTGCAAATTCTTTCAAAGTCAGGCTATGAGCATGGATATTCAATGATTCTTTTTACGATTGGACTGCCATGCCTTTGAAAACTCTTTAGCCAGAAATAAACCGGAAGAAATAATGTTAATGTTACCATGAGCAACCAAGTGTGTGTGTGTGTATTATGCGCATGCACACACACACATACATAAACTTGTACCATGGCAGCAGCCAATAAGTAAACATTGTAAACATATTTGTGGCCTGGGTACGTAAATGATTGAAAAGTCTGAGGCTGCTAACAAATGAATTTGCAAAATTCACATTCCTCTGCTNGAGGCTGCTAACAAATGAATTTGCAAAATTCACATTCCTCTGCTCATGAATGTTACAAGAAAGTAACCTAACAATATTTAGAACCAGCATTCACAGTGTTGCAGTTGGTCAGACCACTAAGCCTTCCACCACAGTGAACTATATTTTTTTTCAATTCCCAGCTGGGTCCGACACAGATTTCAGGTATGGGAAATTTGGTGGACATAGCTGCTGGTTGGTGAGTCTTCTCAATGTGCTTCCATTTCCCTCACCACTACATTCCATCCCTGCTTCGTCTTCAATTCACTTCATCCCCACTGGTGCTAAAGAACTCGGCTGTTAAGCATTGTCCAAATTTCCCTCGTTTAGGTTCTTCCAAGTAGGCCATGCATGATGTGTAGAGTCAGAGAGGCAGTGATATTTTTTAACGTAACTTGTACTGTGATGAAATGTTTGTGTCTAGAAAAAATTAATTAACCATCACATACTATTACTCAAACGAATATACTGACCTTAAAACTTTAGTGTATATAAAAAAAACCTTGATTTTTTTTATCAATGATATTAAAACAAAACCGCATTTAATTGTTATGTATACTGTTATATAATATTAAAGTTCTTGTGACTTGGACTAAGGATATCCTGATTGTTCTCCCGTGTTGTTCGTTTTCAGGACCGGCGGTGTGTTCTACCTGCACACAGCAAGTTCCTCGCCATTTGCACTTGGCTCTGGTTCGTAAGAACTCTGACGATTAACTGGGTTTTGTAACGACACCACTCAGAGTAAAGAAATCCATAATTAAAAATGCAGCTCCTTGTATGTGCCTGGGCCAAACCTTATCCGTAGCTAATCTCCTGTAGTTTCTCATGTAACTTTTTTTTTTTTTAAAGTCTACACTTCAAAACTACAAAACATTTTTCTATACAATTAAAAAAANTTTCTCATGTAACTTTTTTTTTTTTAAAAGTCTACACTTCAAAACTACAAAACATTTTTCTATACAATTAAAAAAACGTTTTATCTCGACACTTACAAAATGTTTGTTTATCTCCGTGCTGCTGGCAGATTAAGTTGGTGACTTATCTCCTANCGTTTTATCTCGACACTTACAAAATGTTTGTTTATCTCCGTGCTGCTGGCAGATTAAGTTGGTGACTTATCTCCTAAATTTTCTACACGAGATGGACAACTAACTTGCGGAAATAGTATAAGCACCACACTGAGCATGCATGAACATCCAAGGCCTACTGTACCACCAAAGTTGCAGAAATATTGGAATATTGTATACAGTCTGGGTACAGCCTGGACAGATGACCATTGTTTCAATGGTATACTTTCATGTTTACTTTTAGGTCGTTTCTTGGGCAGAAATTGTTTCGTGCCATCTGTGAATGCCAACAACCTCCCTTCAAACTGATTGAGGGTCTCCAAGCCAATCTTCAGCAGAAAGCATGACCAGTTACCACAGCTAGCCACGCGTGTTCAGCCACGAATCCGAGAACCCAACCACCGGGGTTGCCCCCCCCTCCCGTCTCCCGAGACTAGGCATCATCATGCTTGGCATCCTAGGATCCGCTCTTCAGGCCCTAGTCAGGGTAGAGGCTGGTCATGTGCGCCTCCTGTTCCGGCAATAAACGCACATGATCCGATTTGGCTCACTTATCGTTCGCAGCCAACTAACTATTCTTTCTCTACATGCTCCCGCTATTTTCTGTTTTGTCAAACGAACCTCAGACACTCTTGCAGGAGCAAGCATGTACCAATGTACCTATCCCTTGCTCGCCAATAAGGAGCTCTGTTTCTATGGAGCAGTGGCGCACTCGACTGTTGCACCCTTCTGTAAGTGCTCGGGTCTGCCGGCTTGAACATAGCGTGACCCCATTTTTCGGGAGAAAAAAAATCGGAATAAACAATTCTCTCATATTCTGATAATTACAGTATTTACTGAAAGTCACAAAGCCTTACTGAATACAGAGAACGAGAGATTTGTGTTAATTAAATATGTATCTTTATAACCAACATGTTTTAACACTGACATCTCACATACGCCAACTGCAAGACCCAAATGGACGTGTTCAACTTATTTGCAAGTAGACATGTGCCACATCTGCTCCCTGGACCATTTGTTGGACCGTGCACTCGCAGCTTTGTTCAGGGCGGAGCACCTGGCCATGCACTGTGAGCACACCTGCCACGTGATCTGTGTTGCACAAGGAAGCTAGTGTCCACGAGCTACCACCACCTTCACGTAGTTCAGATCCTGGCACGCGGTTGCATCGCACGGCAACGCCACACAGCTGCAGGAAGTGGTGACACAGTACAGAGTGTGGGAACGAGCACTCCTTGTTCAGTACCAGCATGCGTAGTGTACCAGTGTGTGTATTAAATGCATGCAATAACCTTTGCAAAATACTGCCACCACATGTGTGTCAAGTTTATCATCAACACGTGTAAACCCAATGTTAAGTGGGAAATCAGAGCATGGTTCTATATTATTACAAGATTTATGCAGCAAATTTCATCCACTCAGTTTTCCGTACCAGGTCATTCCAGTTGGAAACAACCAACTGTGAAATGTTTTACATCAATATTCAACATGTCCGACTGCAACATTAATCTGAACCGGATACCTTGCGTTAGCATGCAGTCTGTAGTAAGTTCTTTCTTTCATTTGAAAGCGAGAATGAGATAATAAAAAAAAAACAGTCTAAGCAACCAAACTGTAGCAAACACCTGAAGGAAAACTGCATGTAAACTGCACAGTATATCTTTTGGTAAATAACGAATAGTAGTTTCCAATTTTCAGTTGCTAAACAAAAACTGCAAAGTCAAAGAGATGCAGAATTTTCAAACACTCCTTAAGTGTCCCAACCAGCACCTGAAAAAACTTTGTATCTGGGCCGGGACAGCTCATTCTCATCACATCATATGTAGCCAGTTCAATTTGTCATTTGTTAGTGTTCCGCGCAGAATTTACTGAAATAACTACTACTCTCTTTTATCTCGTAATTTCTGCAAATGTGAAAACATCACACATACGCAAAGTAGTTCAGTTTGCTTTTACTCAGACTGCATCAGCACTGCCCGCACGCATCCTTAAATTAACATAGGTACATGAAGAAAAATAATAATCGACTTATACGTAAGTTATTGTCATTGGTACTATTCTGCATTTGGAATGTTTTTAATCATTCAATCTTATACAACATTTATGTACAGAAAAATTAATTAATTTCATTATCACCAAAAATTTATGTTCAGGCAAAAAATTATTATTATTTTTTTAATTTAAAAATTTTATTTGCTAATACAAGTTCCCTGTGTTGTTGCACCATTTAAACCATTCAAGAACTGACCCTGTCAATGTATAACAGCTAAACGCCTTNTTCAGTTGCTAAACAAAAACTGCAAAGTCAAAGAGATGCAGAATTTTCAAACACTCCTTAAGTGTCCCAACCAGCAGCCAGTTCAGTTCGTCATTTGTTAGTGTTCCGCGCACAATTTACTGAAATAACTACTACTCTCTTTTATCTCATAATTTCTGCAAATGTGAAAACATCACACATGCGCAAAGTAGTTCAGTTTGCTTTTACTCAGACTACATCAGCACTGCCCGCACGCATCCTTAAATTAACACAGGTACATGAAAAATAATAATCGACTTATACGTAAGTTATTGTCATTGGTACTATTCTGCATTTGGAATGTTTTTAATCATTCAATCTTATACAACATTTATGTACGGAAAAATTAATTAATTTCATTATCACCAAAAATTTATGTTCAGGCAAAAAATTATTATTATTTTTTTAATTTAAAAATTTTATTTGCTAATACATTTTGGCAAGTTCCCTGTGTTGTTGCACCATTTAAACCATTCAAGAACTGACCCTGTCAATGTATAACAGCTAAACGCCTTCTGCAGCAAAAAAATATGGGTTTCACAAGTTAAATTAAATTTTTTGCATATGTCTCAGCCACCTTTCACGGAATCATCTTTAAACAAAACGGGGGGAGGGGGGGGGGAGGATGTAACATTGAGTAAATGAAGATTTACAGATGCAACAAAAAAAACAAACTCTTACTAATTTACTTTTACATGCTCTCTTGTAGGGCACAAAGTGTTTTTTGTTCGAAAGCGATACCGTAAGTATTTCGAAAATGCCTAAAATTATTTAACATATAAAACCCTATCCTTTCACTTGACCAGTCTTGCACTACGCAGCCACCTGACATTACTGCAACATGTGCTACGGTACTTCACAAGTTGCAAATGCATATGGTTCTCTCTTCTTGTTTGTTTGCTAAAACTAAACTTATACATACATACATTTTAGGTTTTTGCCACTTTACTACAGAATTTCTTCATCCAAAATTTTATCAAGTGTTTAAATGCTACCATGTAGAGCTACCTTATTAAAATTGTTATTGCTTTACATGTAAACATCCATTAGTTATTAAGTTCTAATGCAGAAAAAGAAAAGCCACTGTGCATTTTACAATTTGATAGACCTACTTCACTCTACGTCAAGTAGCAGCGTCTGCATCAAACTTAAAAAGTATGTGTAAAGACTACGCAAAACTTTCCAAAGTCAGTGATGTCAAACTTGTTATGGGTAGTGCACGTTACAACACAAGCGAGCAGTAGTGGTAAATACCAGCGTAAGCGTAACCAAGTGGGTTAATAATATTAATATTTATAATTACATACATCTTATTGCATTTTTTGTACGGCATTATTAAATGCTGCAAAATGATGAAACGCACACCTCTCCTAGGCAACTGACGACTTCACGAAGAGCACGAAGAATCTACAAAAAAAAAACAAAACCATTTTAATAATTGTAAAGTAGATACAATTACTAGTCAGGGAGATAAAAAAGGTGTATTCCTNAAAAAAAACAAAACCATTTTAATAATTGTAAAGTAGATACAATTACTAGTCAGGGAGATAAAAAAGGTGTATTCCTAAAACTTTGTTACTTTTTTTTTCACGTAGCACATATAACATTAACCTATGATTAGCAAGAATTAAGACAACCCAATACGCACGTCAGACGTAGCCTGAAGAAAGGGTCAGTGGAACTATTTGCTCCAATGGAAATACATAACCGTCATTCATAGTGAGTCTGGAAAATAGATGCGGTGAAAAAATACGTGGGTGAGTAGGTGACGGAATTAAGTACAGTAGAACCTTGTTAGAACATTTCTTAAGTACCCCAAGAAATGTTGGCCTTATACAAGGGAAAGGTTTGTAAGAGGGTAACTTTGTATTGAAAAACGTGTTTGTGGACCCAGAGAAGGCAACTTACTAAGCAGGAAAATGTTGTAATATGAGGGGATGTTATAACAGGGCTACACTGTAGCGGGGAAGAGCCCTGAGAAAACCAAGTCACAACATATGCGTAACTTGCACATTTGAAACTACGGGTTGGGTCTGCTGGGAATTAAACCCACATGGCATGGCTAGGGACTCGAATGCTGTTACTATACTAGATCATAGTTTGTTGACACCAGAGCTGCCATTCATTTCCAGCTCATTAATAAAAGCAGGCCATTCACAATTCTGCTGATCTTGATCCACTGCATCGGTTACAGAGGGTGATGAACAATTTCTGAATTGGTCAGAGCATATCTATCATATGCATGTAAATTTAGAATGTCACATTACCACAACAACTCATAATAAAGCATAAATTGTTTTTCTTAATGTTGTCATTTTTCTCCTAATGGTTATATTATTTTAGTAATTTGTTTTGATCACTCCTGATAGGTTTTTTTTTTAACTTAACGACTGGGTAATTGCAATCCACACATCCATTTTCCCGGTATAGACTTTTCAATAATTATTTTAACATTAAATTTTATTTTTGATTTTTCAAAGTTATTTTTGTATTGTTATTAATTTTAATTAATTTTTCATGTGTAATTGTTTCTTTTTTATTTCTATTTTAATTTTAAGTTAGATGTTTTATTTTTAATTTTTAGGATTTTCAGTTGTTTTTTTTTCTTAAGTGATATTGTGTTTTAGTATGCATTTTTGAAGTGGTAGTCGGATGTAACACTCCTAGTGGGACATTTGATTAAGGTGGACACATCTTCAATTATCGCAGGGTTAAATCTTTTTAATAGCCAGCACCAGCCTAAATTCTTAAAAAATGCTTTGATATACCTGCATCAATGAAGGTTAGTAAATTTTTTCTGTCACCATAAACAAATGAATTATTTTATACCGCTAATTATAACAGACACACCAAACTATGTAACAAATAAAAAAATGTTGACATGGTGTAGAAAAAAAAAATTCAGATCTTACTGTCACTTTCATTCACCTTAGAGCCCATATACAAGGTGGATTGATATCGTACACAGTGTGTGGCACTAGGTAGGCATGCGTTGTCCAGTTTCAACAATTCATTAACAGTTTACCCAACTTAAATTTTTTTACAGTACTATCTTTTATAATCCTCCTATAAACCAAACTTGCAAACGTGTACAACCCATGTAATCTGCTTCAAGTCTGGTCAGTTCAGGAATGAACCAGTCTGAACTGAACTATTAGCATCAATTTTCCAGTATGTAAGCTGCGGCTCAATGATTGTGACAGCGGCGAACTTTAGTCTTAATGAACAATGAAATTTTAGTTTCATTTGACATCCTCATTCAAACACTGAGATTGGCAATTCTGTCCATTAAAAAATATCAGCACTTCAAAACTACAGAAGGTTTGAAACTTCAACACATTGAACAAATTTATTTGGCATTTTGTGAATCTGAAACTGTTTGAATACTTCAGGTGTTCAAATCACATAAGGATACCTGTATCCTTTTGTCAACATCCACCAGTTTATGGGGGCCTGTTACAGAATGGAACATCACTAGCTGTTTAAACACAGATTCAAATGTGAAATACTACAAATAGATTAACACATGAAATAAAACAAGGCAATAAATATGTAACTGCAATGAACCTTTAATAAACAACTTGAACTCGCTACAAAGCAAAGCAGGGTTATTGTATTAACAGAACATGCTGCGCAACAGCGCAATAGAACAACAGAACAATGATAACTGCACTCCAAGCAATGAGGCAAGGAACTATCACTATTTTTGCTGTACCCAGTTGATAACTGGCTTGTTCCAAGGCCGCATGGGTTCAATATGAGGTAAGGCAAACCAATTACCTGCCGGTGAAGGTGGCTAAAATAGATGACACACAATAAGTATGCCCATCATACACAATTTTCATAATTTTACAACAGCGTAATTGGAAAATTAGTGTTCACACCAGTCCAAGTTTAAAAATAAACAAAAATTACCCCCGAAAAAAGTTAACGATCTCATATGCTTTCACACGATGCAAGTAATGACCAACGTATGAAGGTAAATTAAAAAGTAACAAATAATTCTTAATTGGGAAAATTTAAAAAAANAATGCAAGTAATGACCAACGTATGAAGGTAAATTAAAAAGTAACAAATAATTCTTAATTGGGAAAATTTAAAAAAAATATTTAAAAATGCATATTGTATTTGCATTGAATGAACTCTGCACCTATGTGGGAAACCAATCAACAGATTCGTTCGTCCACATTACTACTAAAAAAAGGGAGGCCCTATCGCCTGTACGTTATTTAAATGTGGTTCCCTAGACTGCTACGGCCAACTAAGAAACTAAGCAGCACTGCGGTGACGGCCTCCGATTGTACATCGGTTGCCACGACCATCGACAGCACAGATATTCTTTAATGTGCACGTGACTACAACTACTTTCGTACTTTATTCTGCACTTAAGATTTCAACTCAATTTGCAACACTTTTAACCACCGTCATAAAAAACATTAACGAGTACACGGATACGAGCGGAAACACGACAGAGCAAGTTTATAACACATCGCAGGGTAGCCACACTGTAACTACAGGTTACAGATTACTGAAATGGTCTTTAAATATGAGATTCACAATGAAGCAATGTTACGTAACACACTAAATAATAACAGCAAAGATATATCATTAAAAGGAATGTCCGATTATTGACAAAATGTGAAATACAAGACCAGACATGCTCAGTTCCCACTTGTAACAGCAAACACTGCGGACACAAACAAAAGTAGTATACGACAGAAACATTAGAATTAGCTTATGAGCATAAATTTATACTTGAATTCTGGAAGGACATAAAAATTGATATTGTACATTCCAACCAACAAGGTTAATCTGTATCACAGCAAAAAAACTTAAAATACTTTTAATAAAGAAAATTTTTATTTGTAACAACATGGGCACACAAATTTTATGATGGAAGTTTTCGGTAATTTCAACATTTTAGGTCAATGAGTAATCCTCATGTTTTGGCACCATACATACAAACAGAATTTGTATTTTGATTCACTATGCCTATAGAAAAAAAAAAAAAACCTATAGTTTGCACCACTAAGTACTCTTCCCAGATTAGCTGGCTCCCTCTGGAGTTGGCAGTTTGTGGAAATGCAAAAAAGATGAGGAGTGGTAACATTTCTTGAGGATCTTCAGTTTCCGTTCTTGACCACTGTTATTTTCCCCATTGATGCAGGATGGCTAGTCAACAAAGCTGAAAGCCATTTGCTAGTAGTACCGTGCTCAACACTGGGAATACTGCTACACATGTAAGAATACTGGCTTTAGTACCTGCGAGATAGTTACGCCCAGACGTTTGGGTGCCAAATTCCGAAAAGGTTTGTGATTGCGTGTTTGTNCTTTAGTACCTGCGAGATAGTTACGCCCAGACGTTTGGGTGCCAAATTCCGAAAAGGTTTGTGATTGCGTGTTTGTTGTGTTTTACATTAAATAATATTTTACTTACGAGTAATTACACTTAGTTGTGCCACGCTTTCAAAATTAAGTGTTAACAAATAAAAAATAAAATAAACATTTGCATTGTAAGTAGGAGCAAAATATTAATGTGTGGTCATTTTGAGTATTGTCTGGCGTACGAGTGATGCATAACAAGTTTCCTATTGCGTCGCTTGCTTTCCCTATGTGCGTGGTGTCTAGCTAAACTGAAATGACGCCACACAAGTCGGCTTCTCTTTGGCTGACGCACAGCGTAAGAAAATAGCTTAAAACTTTTGATTGTGATGAAAATAGATCTGTTTTCTAATCACAGNTTGATCTGTTTTCTAATTACAGGTAAGTAGTGCTATGAATAATTCTGACACGTTATAAAAGAACCACACAAAAAAAAAAAAAAAAAAAATACGTGAGACACATTACCCTTCAAAGAAACATATATAAACACAAGACAAATATCCATACCATTTGTATTAGCACGACGACACCAAGACATGAAAATAACTTGAAATTAAAACACTAACTACTTCAAATTCTACACAAAGCATAACACATTCAATTGGTGCAGAAAAATGGTTAATTTGATTGATGAAAAATGTACATGAAGGGAAAAAATTCATTGATAATAGAAAAAGGAACCAGTTCAGAAGCAATATTAAAATAATTTAAAGTCCAATGACAACTGTTGACAATCAAATAGTAACAGTTGTGAAGAGATCAGTAAAACTAAATCACCTCTCAAAATAGCAGCAAGGAAAATAAATTATTTATTTCTCAGCATTTAATATCAGTAAAATGTTTGTAGTTGTTGCACGGCTTTAGAACAAGAAATTCCATCTACTGGCTTCTGGAATGCGTCCGAAACAAAATTAACACCCTTATTAAATCTGAAAAATCAAATTAAACGTCCAAAAAGTCTTTTTCTTAAATTTCACAATAATTTAGTAATTCAGTAGCGTAGAAGAGTTTGAAACTCACATATGTAAAATCATGTAAATTGGTATTACCAAGCCCCATGTAGGTCATCCTTAAGCTTCGGTGGAGACGACAGCCGACGTAGTTGAAGCACTTCAAAATCTAATTGCTATGCAGTTTTGGGCCTCTTCTTATCGTGCCCCGCATATTTAATGCAACTTGGCGCCTCTCAAACACCTTCCCTACCATTACAACGGGCGGTAAGTACAAATTGAACAGAATTCTTGCAGGCAAAACTTTACGATGTACCGCTCGTCATGGTGTCTGATGAGAGAGTAATTAGCAACTGGGTAAGAAACTGACTAAACGGGAAATTCCAAAAAGATGTCACTTCCTGATATGTCACAGTCTTATCAGTTCTATAATTAATACATTCCTCCGTGGCCAAAACTGCTGGATTAAATGAGGTAAAATGCAAAGAGAAAAAAGATGACAAAATAATTAGCACTGGGTACCAAAGATATTTGAGCTAAGTTCACAAAACAAGTAAAAGAAAAATGTAGAACTGTCAAAATACGTGAAATGTAAACAAACCAAAATATGTATACAATTTAGAGGTGATGTCCTGAATTACGATTCTAGCTATGCCTGAGGGTAGGGACTTTAAAAATACATTTTAAAATAAATAAACATTCAACTCAAAAGAAACGAAAACATAAACAAAAAGCTTTAACTGCTGAAATTGTTAAAACATGTTTAAGGATTCTGGCCTTAGAGCAGCCATACTGCTCTTTAACTATAAAATTTGAAGATATGTTTGAGATAGATTAATCATTCAATACATTCCATTCTGTGCTACATAGGGCCATACAAATACAGTTATTTTTTNATAGTTATTTTTTCCATGAAATTAAAAGAAAATTAGAAACACAGTAACGTCACATGAGAACTAAGCCTTAACAAATGTTTAGCAAAAAAATTTTAAATTCTGTAAAGTTTACCACTTTGTAGTATCAAATACAAACGAATCACGTAATCAACTTAATTCAATTAAAAATATAAAACCAAACTTTTCATACTATGATTGATTCTTGTAAGCATACCGGTATATAAAAAAATTACATAACTCAATTATATGAGAACAAAATAAATTGCTGCAATAATATCTTTGAAATTACATTGTTTTTCCAACATTTAAAGTATAATTGTATGATTTTTTTTTGCAATATCACTTACAAAGAACAAAAATAAGTAATTACGAAGATGAAAAATTTCATTGCTTTTCCATTAAACAAACATTTCATTAAGCACTCATATTCAGTGAACTTGAAAATTTTATTATCATTTACAAAGTATCTACATTACCATTCTTCACTACTTCTTTTATGAAATTTAGAAATTTTTTTTATTACCTGGCTAAAAAGAAAATAAATCAATATAACCAAATGACACTTACAAGAAATTAATTTCTGCACTTGAATACACCTGCCATCATCAACTTAAACAGACTACGGTGTGAATTTAGTATCTGGAACTGAAATTAACAGAATTTGCCTAACTCTTTTGAAGCGTTCAGATCCACTGCTATAGCTATGGCATCTGCCAAGCAAATATTGTTTTATATAGGATTCTCAAGATTTGATCTATAATATATCTATTATAGATTGTCTTCCTTAAATCTTTGTTTACAGTAAATGTTAACTTTATGTTTTATTTTAGTTTTAATTTTTTTGTTAATGTTTATTATTTTTTTTAAATAATTTGTTTTGATCACCTTTAATAGGGGCGATAAAAACAGCCGCAGTCCTGTGGAGGACTGCGGCGGTGCAGTAGAGAGAGCCTTAGCACGACTTGTGCTACGGCGAGGAGCTACGTGGACAACTGACATTTCTGCCGGGTGCATGTCATTATATTCCCCTCGGCTGGAGCGTTCCTGCGTGCTTCGTTCGGTTTAGGTAATCTTATGCCGCTTCCCCTTCANGTATTTGTTTGCGGGCGGTATCCGCCGCTCGCCTAGGGGCAAACTCTTGCGTGCCCACGGCTACTTCTCTGCAGGTTTTCAAGTGGCGGGGTTGATGACGAGACTTCGTATCATTACGTGTGTGCGGGCCTTGTAGGCGGCCAGTCGGGGCTTGATTCCTTCTTGAGCACAAGTCGTGAATGTGATGATGCGGAGTCATAATAATAATAATAATGAATAGGAAGCATTACGAGTCAATTATTCACTCTTCCAAAAATTTCAAAGTCCCATTTGACGAACGTGTGAATAAAGTGACGAAGCCCATGACAATGTTAATTTTACATACGGTGGAAGAATACAAAATGTGCATAAAATCTGATCTTGAGCAGTCAATTTACTGTGAATAACCTGCACAACACTTCACAACAGATCTGCTGACCATCTGCTGCGAGTGGCCAGTCTGAAACACTAGCAAATTCCTGCACGGCTGGAAATGANCACAACAGATCTGCTGACCATCTGCTGCGAGTGGCCAGTCTGAAACACTAGCAAATTCCTGCACGGCTGGAAATGATGAGATTCTTTTTTTTGTCCATACACTTGCATATTTACGTTCCACTATTTCCCACCTCTACAAAGTCATCTTGAGGTTTGTTTACATTTAAAACATATAACGTGGGGTGATTTAAATTTTGGCCCAGATATTACAACACGAATTGCAAATGCTATCAAAATACAGAAAACTTTGTTAAGCGATCATGAAATCACTTGCTCACAAAGCACAACTGTAAAACTTCAGTTTGGTAGATGGCACCATGTATTTGCCGACGAAAGAAACTTCTCAACATCCCCAATCTAGAGTGTACATCTCTTGTCATTACAATACGCCGTATGTTTACATTTCAAAACTACACTATAAGGAAGCTAAACATTTAAAGTATTTTTTTTAACAGCTAGCAGAAGTCNAGGTAGACCGAGGTGGCACCATGGGTTTGAGAGACCAAGTGGTACGTTGAGTCCTTGGTGGAGGGCGACGACAACGGGATGTGGTTCTCTGATGGTCTTGAATGGGGGCTGAAATAAGGAGGGGAGACCTCTCAGACTGTCAGGCAGCTCTAACTCGTTCCCAGGGGGTTATGCTGCAAAGTGCAGTTGGAGCTGGGCTACAGTCAAAGTTAAGCTTGGAGTTGGTAGCTGCCTTTCTAATACACAACCTGGTACCACACCTACGGGTGTAAGGCATGTAGGTAGGTTCTATGGTCGGCCACGCAAAGGAGGAGCAGGCGACGAAGTACCCTAACTAATTATTAAGCCAAGCAGAGGCCGAGCTAACCAGTCATACCCGAGTAGTCAAACCGGCGACAGTTCAGCGCGGTGGTTAGATCAGTGGGTTTACTCCGGGAGTCAGACAACTACATAGGTGTGGACCAAAGGGGCCACACATACAGACCCAATTTCTCACTCTTTCTGGCGACATATCAGCACGGTGGATGAGTGAATGGACTGGACTGACTGACCGCCTTGTGGTTGGGGCTCTACCGTACTGCACACCATGTGCACAGTATGGGTGGCCGTCTAATGGGTATTGTTGTGACGTACATTAAGGGAGCCCGTAGTCCTACACTAGGTTTGGAATGCCGCGGTTTCTTGCTCTTCCCTGGTGTGCTGACGTCTACGGAAGTTGGAGTAACAGTCGCCCTTGGCAAAGAGTACTCAGAAGTTAATAGAAGACGTGTTTATTCCAAGAGGAATAACAAGGTGGCCCGTACTATCTCCTAATTTACCAAGAACTGTAACCAAAGTTAACCTACGCGAACCAGCTGAAGGGTACCTGGGTCTGAACTAATAAAGCAGATTCGGCAAGGTAGCTATTACGCTGGCTAACCCTAACTAACTCGATGCTTGTTGTCCAGAAGGGACTCGGGTACCACTACTAGAAGGGTAGTGGGTGTAGAAAAGGAGTGTTGACTTCTTTGGAGGCTTCTGTGAAGGTCTTGAAGAGCATCTGATAGGTCGCGAAGACGACGGTGTTAGCAGAGAGCTCCAGCACTGGAAGTGGTGGAGCGAGCTGCTGAGAATGAACTGCTGTTCTGCAGGTGTGCAAGGACATATATTCCACCTGCCCGCGAGCTTCTCCTCCCGTGGGCAGAACTGCATTCTCTGGTGCCATCTCTCGGTCCGTGGCGAAAGCAGGCGTCTCTGTCATGTGGGGTTGCATCTGCAGCGTGAGGTTAGGCGCTTACCTGACACGCTAGACTGGCTTCTATCACAAGAGAGAGGTTGGCGTGACGTTTGATAATACGGCAAACTAACTTGGCTGCCTTTGTCCGAGAGTGCCCTCGCATATACGGGCTGCTGATAAGACTCTGGCTGCAAGTTGATTGAGGTTCACACCCCGCCTGGGTTACATGATTCCATGCGCAGATGATGAGTCAAAGTCATGTTTATATTTACTTATCAAAGAGCGACACACGTCAATGTTCTGTTTACATATATAGTCATCTCCCACTACACTAACCACATATGATAATTGTGTGGGTTGTGCAAATATTCGGTATTCCTAAATGAAAGATAAAAAATGACAACTTTCAGTATCTTTTAATAAGAAATTTGGTTGATGAAAGTTTTAACAAAACTAAAATTGTCGTTTTCGATGAACCTTCGGGTGTTTAATGAATGTTCGTTTAATGCACCCCAGCCAGTGCCTGCAAACCATTTTGTTNATTGTGTGGGTTGTGCAAATATTCGGTATTCCTAAATGAAAGATAAAAAATGACAACTTTCAGTATCTTTTAATAAAAAATTTGGTTGATGAAAGTTTTAACAAAACTAAAATTGTCATTTTCGATGAACCTTCGGGTGTTTAATGAATGTTCGTTTAATGCACCCCAGCCAGTGCCTGCAAACCATTTTGTTTTCATTATTTCGCAACAAAAATAACTACATAAAATGGAAATTTAAATATAGGCAAGAACCCCTGTGGTAAATACTCCACACCCTAAAATTTTTTTTTTGTTCTGTTTTGCAACAATATTTGTTATAATGTTAAACTAATAAATGTTATCAAATTCGTTAAACTTTTGTTACGACTGAACTCTTGTGAAATTATTTTTCTTTTCTGTTTCAGTTTCACAAAAGTTAATAGCATATCTTACATTTTAGTTTGGTGAGAAAAAAAAAAAGTCCCATTCGCACAACCCTGTAATTGATACTGCTCAATACACATAACAAGTAATCTACCATCAAAAGACAATAATGAAAAGTTGTAACTTTCCACAGCTGCATTAATTATACGTATACAAAAGCTGCAACTAAAAATCCACGAAGCAAGGCAATTTTATTTAATCTTAATTGTAAATAATATAGCATATTTTATAATAAAAAAAAAAAACTATATACGGATATTTACCTTGCAACCTTGATATACAAAACTTGACAACGGCGAGATGAATTATGGCTGTAGTGAATTATCGTATCCCAATTGACTGTGCAGCATTATTTCACACACAGTAATATGTAGCAAGCTTCTTTATTTACACGACATTACGTGCTCAGATGCAGACTAGTTGGCCGCACATGTGACATTAGATATGGCAACAGACCTTTGCACACACAGCCAATGTTGGCTTTTATACTGTCAAGAGCCGTGTGTACCTGGAGCTGTTTTGGGCATTCAGGCCACACACGCAAGAGGGCGATAAGGGCAACACCAACCCACACACCTATCACCCCGGAACATCTAGACACAAGGTTCTGAAATGGCATGCAGATGGGGAGATGTATGTATTCTCTCACTTCTTTGAAAACTGCACAATGTGATAATATTACACTGCAAATTGTAAAGCGACCTAGTGCTGTAATTTAAGTCAAAATAATATAAACAAATAAATAGCAACATGCCTCACCGTTTACAGTTCCTTCTACTCATGTATAATTTTTGTTTATCTAAAACGTTTTTAGATATTCTTAGTGAAAAACCGTATTTTACTAAAGGACTGCACTCTAATCACTAATACTCTCCGCCACACACAGTAATGGATAACGCACAAAACTCGCATTGTGTTTCCTTTTAGCTGCATGCAGGCTGCTGTTATGACCACACTCATAAAATCTTCCCAAGCCACAAAAAAAAAGTGCTACACATTTGTAACTGGAATGTAGTATGCATCACCTTCCTATTTACAAAATGTAAACTGCAAACTACAATGTGATTACTAAAGTTCATGTTGACTGAAACAGCCAAATGATCTTCATTCAGACTCTGCTCTACTGGCGAGCGTGCAGTCTGCCCTTAAACAGTCCTTCCAGCACTTTCAAATAATGCTCTCTCTCACCTGCAATTTTGGATTCTCTGAAATCTACCTGATTTAAGCTTTCGAGAAGAAAACATTCAAACATGCAGCTAAACTCCTTTATTTAAAAATGCTACTGCCAATAAAATACCAAAATTAATTTTAAACATTATATTACACTGCACGGTAAGGCAAGCACCAAATCAGGTAAAGGATATATAATAATACTATAGATGTAATCTAAGGATTTTATATTGAATTAGTACAAAATCAAAGAATCCAATATGGTCAATGAGACCTGGCCTTAGTCGAGAATTATGATGCACAAACAAGTGTACTAGAGCTACCAACTTAGCACTGAGGGAATTCCAATTTACGATGGGCAAGACACACACAAACAGCCTCGTCAAGTGTTACCTAATGCTAGTCACATGCGTGCTTGACTCAAACACTACAGCATCATACAAGCAAAAAAACACAAGTAAATATTTTATCATGCAGGTGTATGCACAAATAAAAAATTAACATTCCTTTATTTACACATCAATTCTACAATTTCAACATGTCTTGTGTTTATACATATTTGTCAAAAAAAACTTTAAATCCTATCACATGTCAATCTTCAATAGCGTAGGCAAGTTAGTTAAATTTAAACAACAAATGGGGAGAGAAAAAAAAAACTGAACACTCATTTCAATCACGAAGCAGTTATTAAAATCTGGCACAGAAAACACATTTTTAATGAAGCAAAGTCAGACATTACAGAAAACGGATGATTAGCAGTTATTACAATCTGGCACAGAAAACACACATTTTTAATGAAGCAGTCAGACATTACAGAAAACAGATGATGAAAAAGAGAAATTTCAAAATATCTGTAGATCTTAAACATTAACAGTTATTTAAAACAATTATTAGTAAACAGTGAAATTTTGACAAATCGCAAACTATATACTGAAACATAATTTCACATTTTCTCTTAAGAAAATAATGTTACATGAAACTACAAAAATGTGTAAAATTATCACCAATATTTTGCAATTTAATTACTAGTGAGTTACCGTTGAATATAATTTATTTAGTACAGGCAAAGGAACTATATGAATAGTTTCCAAAGTCTGTGCATGAGAAAGACAGTGATATGAGGAACACAAATACGTATGTCCAGACCAATGATGCACAGTAGGGTATGTGTAGATGACTCGACAGAAAGACAAGCGTAATTATTTACAACAGCCACTTGTATTGTGTCACGTTGGTTTCCTCTTGCTTGCAATTATGGATAGGCAGAAGCAATGGAACTTTCTCATTATAATGTACTAATTGGTTCTTGATGCCAGCTGAAATTCTGAATCGTGCCTTATGGGTCTTCGGCGCCCAACAGTTCCGTACCCTTGTTACGTAAGCATTCGAGGCTTTAGCTTTATGGATCCCAGCAAACATTAGTTGACCAACATTAGAAAGATGAGACAACCAATATGGCGGGCGATATAGGCAGTGGCATCTGCTAGTTCACATTAATCACACACCAGAAAATTTAAGCCACAAACCAGCCCGACAGTGTTAACTGTCATCTATTGTACACAACGGTGTGCATCGCATCGTCACATTAAAATTGTCCTTGTAGCGAATAATGCAGTCTTTACATGGGTATAACTCAATCCCCTTTTTCTTGTCATCATTTACTGGGAAAAAATGTTGAGATCAGAATGTTTACGTAGCTCTTCCTTTACCCTCCCACTGACAAGAGCATGATTGCGAGAGGGAAGGTTGTGTCAGCAACATGACCTCGATGGAAACAAAGCCAGTAACCGGTATGGGAGTGGGGGTGAGAAGATCACTTTCAAGACGGTCTGCTAGAATAAGGCCGGAGGATGGGCGAGTGGTTGCGCACAGTAGCGACACGAGACAGGAGATGTGTGTAGCCGAGATAATGTCGAAAAGTTATGGCTGAAACCATGGCAAATAAAGGGCAGGAGAGAAGATATGCAGACAAAATCAAGTTACAGGTCCTGAAGTACGAAGAGGAGCATGGGAAACATGCTTGCTCGGACTGTAATCGTTGACCTTGACAACTTATACTTGTGTTATCAATAGCCTGAGCAAGCAGCGATGCACTTAGCTGGGAGGTAAAATTGCCTATGGCACAAATATTATGCCCGCTCAATTTCCGAGGTGTCAATTTTATTAAAACATGACAGAATTTATTTAGAATAAATGTGGTAGGTGCTGTAGGGTTGTACTGTACTTATCAGTGTTTGATGTTAACACAGCAAATTAATAGTATTGTGCTATCTTCGGTACAAGTCCTTCATTGAAATCAGTTTTTGACTTTCACAAGCAAATTAAAATATGTAAGTAATTTATGCTCATACCAGATATACAGTTACTGTGTGAAAAAAAAAATCTTACACCCACCTCAAGGTATGCTGCCATAAGGCCTTGCCTAGGCATGTTAAACTGGAAAATAAGTATGTAAATTGAACACTACTTATGAATTTGAGGCTAGGAACAAAGTTTTGGTTGTACAAATATTTAAATGTCTGAAAGTAAACAATACAGATAGTGTTCATTGTTGAATTTCAAAAGTCAATTTTACCAATGTTAGAGTAAAAGAATTCTGTTCATCCTAACCAAGACAATAATTCATGTTCACATAACGTAAACTCTTCAGCATTATTAAACATCATCATTAGACAATGCATTCTTCCAGAAAAACATACCTGAAGAAAAAATTAAATCATATTACACATATTAAGTTGACAAATTCGATTCTGCAAAAATAGGATGTCAAAAGCGTGTTCCTCATTGGCCAATCCCGGCTGATCTTGTTGACAGGCGTACAGCAGGTGTTGAACCCCCAAAATGGAACCGTCCTAAATGCATCGCATCGCCATGTTGTTGGTTGGTTCGTTGCGAAGTCGTGTCCCACAGTGGAAGTTCTCGACAAAAATCTGCTACTTTTTATCGAACAAGGAACAGCATTTTGGATTATTCACTGGTACTATTAACACAATACTGCAGAGCGTTCATTAAGTATATTTTTAGAGAAATGCATAACAGTTTTACACTTTAACTCTGTGTGTTCATGCCGAACGTATCACTTATTCTTAGTACGACGGTGTTGGCAAGTGATCTTGTTTCAGTAGCACTTTACCAAAATTGCATTTCTTTCCTAAACAGCGTTAATCTTAGTTTATTTTAAAAGCACTGTCTTGAGGTTCTCTTCTACTGTTTGTTTCACTTGGTTAGTGTTTGTGGGGAGATTTTACCTTCACTAGGCTGTCTCGCATGGATCGACTCTAAGGGAGGTGTGAGAGATAAATAAGGTAAACTTCCGAGTCGCTCTAACTTTCCTCTAGGGTTGGATATTCCAGTAAACCTAGCAGCCGTAAAGTGAAGCGTTTGGTAACGAGAGCAACAGCTCGATATCCCTGGCAACTCTAGTGGAGTGATACATTTTATTAAACGTAGTAAAAGTGCTCTGATTATTAACATGAAGTATTCAGTAAAATAATCAAATTAGCATAAAAGTCAATAAACAAAACAAATTATATACAACAAACCTTATACCCTTATATTTACAACTATCTACAACAGCGTTAAACAACCTCAACAATATCCCTGGGAATCAAAATGCTTGTGAAAAGAAATGAAGTGAAATAATGTGTAACAATTGTGTCATCAGAAAAGAATTTCTGAAAAATACATATATATTATTATTATGAAATTTTTTTTTCCCCCAAATAAAATTTCCAGGTTACTAAAGGAATATACACCTCCAACAATCTTCAAATTGTAAGTACCAAACCTCAACTAGAGTGCATGATTTGTGTAGTGTGTCACAGTAGTTTTATTTGGCGAGCGTAATTAACACGTCATTCAATCAGATAGACCAATCCTTGTTACGTGCGAGTTTGTCAGGCAAGAATATATACTTTTACTCTCGCGTAGGCGTAACATAATACACAACATCTTCAGTGCTCATTATTAAATTATAGCCACCTTCAGCATTAACATTACGTTTCACAGAAGTTCCCAAATACTGTCGTCTGTAAATAGTTCAATTTTAACTCAGCTCGAGCTGTCGGAGCGTACATCAGAGTGCAATGCAGCTTGTAGGTCCGTGGAGAAACATGTGAGCAAACAACGTCTTGACAAATACAGTAATAAACATCTTGACACTTGCACATACGTAAGACANGGAGAAACATGTGAGCAAACAACGTCTTGACAAATACAGTAATAAACATCTTGACACTTGCACATACGTAAGACAAATACTCTTGACACACAAAACATAAACAATAACATCATAACAACACTTGAGCATTTTAAGTACAATAGCTCAAGACTTCTCACAACATAGGACATTTCTACAACTTATTAAGCATAGTGATAAGCTTGATACGTCTCCTAGGCAAGCTATCGACAAGTACCATAGGCAAGTCGCACATTGACTTTACTCAGCCTGAACGGGGTAACTTATATCTTAATGCAAGGCTTTCAATAGGGTTTCAATTGTGTAATGTTATATTTGCCCACTGAAGTTCCTTCGAAAGTAGATAACTCTTAACAATTAGTTTGTGTTATCCCTGTAAAATGGTATGAACCTTAAAAACCACAAATAACTTCTTTGTGACGTTTTCCCAGAACCAACTGACCAGATTTGTTCTCTTTAGAACTAGGTCGTTTATCTCAAAATTTCACAATTTACTTATTTTGAAATGTCTCTTGCGCCTCTCAGCAGCAGTAAACAGGTGTTTCTTTACTAAATTTTCCACTTCCTGGCGTATCTTCTGAGGGTCTTCAGCTGTTATACACGTGTTAAGACTACGTAGAAAGTCTTTCAGACTAGTATCCGAGCGCTGACTCGTGGGGACCTCATACTACCAAATGAATGCATTTTCAGATCTGTCAGATTTTCCAACTGACAAACATTTACCACCTGGGTCAGGAGGGAATAGATGGACCCTATAAAACGACATCCACAGGTACCACCGGCAAAACCACTTGCAACAAACCTGGGTACAATTGACACTTTCCCCCAGTTGAAAATACTCTGAACTCATTTTTCTCTTATATCCTCACAATATGTGTAAGTTATAATTATGAATTGTTATTTTCTTTATAAATCTATACTCAATTACAAATAGACTTAACCGAATATATGCAAATACCACAAAATAAAATTAAAAGCTAGTCTAAATATCAACAGTTGCTCGTAGTCGAGAGCTTTCTACACTCCATAAATATATTACAGTTGAAGTTCCATGGTAATTTGTAATATTACAAGACATTGTTATGATAACTATAAATGCAAATAAGTTATGGTACTAAAAGTAACATTATTTTTTTTAAACAAATTTAAATATTGTTGCACAACTGCAAAACATTACTACTGAAATTACAGTCAGCATGTGCACAATGTAATTTTTAGCAAATATTTCAATAAGTTAAATATATCAAAATGTGAAAAATGCCCTGCATTTCTGTTCTTAAAACATTATGTGATGAAAATGTGAAATTATGTTACACTACACCACAGTTTAAAAAAATATTCTTTGGGAGAAAATGAAACACAATGGCAAAAGAGCAAGGAGAACTCCCGGACTTCCGGCCCGCTGCTTTACCTACCAGAGCCGCTGGAGGACTTGCTGTGCGCGGCAGTGGGGGTGATCTTGCGGCCCAGCAAGTCGTGGCCCGTGCTCTCCGGCAGGTCCTGGTCCGTGTCGGAGCTCTGCTCGCTGTCGCTGGTGTCTGGGTACACGCCCAGCCCGGGCAGGATGCCAATACACTGCAGCATGCAGTCACCTGCTGACTCCCCTTCCTCCTCCTCGCCCTCCAGCTTCCGCTTACCCCTACGGCACACGCAACCGTACCGTCAAGCACTCAACCACAAGTGAGAGAGATTCAGCTGGCAATTGACGGTGCTGATGGCGGTGAAGTAGCGAAAGAATGTTGTGGTGGTGGGAAACAGGAGCATTATCCACCATTTCCTTACATGAAAAAACCTAGGTTAGACCTCGGTGGGTATCAAACCCAGTTCACATCAGTGGGAAGCAAGTGGTCTGACCACTACACTACTGTCCCTGCCGAGGTATTTTAGCACTAAATTTCTTGGAATGGAGTGGTTTGAACGGCTCTTAACAATGNTACACTACTGTCCCTGCCGAGGTATTTTAGCACTAAATTTCTTGGAATGGAGTGGTTTGAACGGCTCTTAACAATGAGGTACTGAGAGCAGATGAGGGTGAAATGAGGAGGATATAGAGCAGTACCAGAATGAAACGGTGGGGAAAAATTAGAAGATCCCGAGAAAACCGGCCAACCAGCAGTATCATCCGGCACAATTCCCACATACATAAATCCGGAAGTGACCCCACCAGGAATTGCACCCGGTTTGTATTGGTGAGAGGCAAGCACTCTTAATTGCTACATCAACCACAGGACCAATTTTCTTGGAATTTTACTTTCACTTTCAAGTCACACTTTACTGAGAAAACATGGTATGCTATTAAAAAAAATTAAATACAGTAGAACTCCTGTATTACACACACTTTTTTTGGTCCCAATGTCTGTTTTTACAGCATAAGTTTCCCTCTTTTTACATTTTCCTGCATTTTGCAACATTCCCCCCCAGTCCCTTGAAAAGTGTAAAATAGGAGTTTCACTGTAATAAAAGTCTGAGAATGTCTAAAAGTGGAATAAAGGTTTTGTTTTTTGATATCTATTACGAGGCAAGATAGAACAGATTGAAGGCAATATTTGATAGAAGTTTGCAACCTCAACTTCTTTATTGATCTGAAAGTACCCTCCAAGATTTGAATACCCATAACGAAGGTTCTACAAGCCTATAGAGCCAGGAAATACTTTCCATATGTGATGGGAGGTAAGAAAGTGCCCCTGGCATTAAAACCATTATGAATATAGTAAAATTCTAATACAATGTCCTTCACAATAACGTATGATTCACTTTAACGTGTAATTTTCAATTCCTACCCAATGTATACAAAATATTTCACTTTAACATTCAAAATTTCCATTACTTGTAGTAAAATGAAGATTATTTTGTCGCCTCGTCAATAACGCTAAGTCGGATTTACTGTAGGAGGGTAAGGCCGAGGTACTTCCCCCCCCTGGACGATGGTGAAGCAGTGGTCATCGTTTGAATGGGGTTTTTACCTGGTGTCTGAGTTGTTGGCTTTGTGCGTTGAGCTTTGGGTAGCGCGTAGGCGAGTGATGGGCGAGCGGGTGCCCTGGTTGGAATGTAAGCTGGTGTGATGTTAAGGGCCCTGACTACCCTGGTAACGTTAGCTGGCTGGACAAAGGCAAGTGTCTACTTCGGCGGCGTAGGTGGCAGCGGAGATACTGCATGTGGTATGTGCCAGAGGTGGTTACAAGTGAAGCTTGCTAAGCTGGTGGTTGATCCTCCTTGACATGCAGTCTCCTCTTTCTTCCAGGAGTATACCTGGTTGTCAACTGGGCCGCTTTCCCTTCGTACCCCAGCCTGAGCTAACCCTAGCTTGGCAGCTTTGCCCCGCCCAGCCCTATAATGAGGCATAAGGTGGTGGGGGTAACCAATCAGGCACAGGGTGTCCAGTAAGAGGTCGACACAGCCTGATGGAATGAGGGATGCGGAGGTCAGGTGACGTGGGAAGTCTATACTACCAGTCTTCAACCCAGAGACTTGGTGTGCAGAACGTCGCAATCTGACCCAAGTTCCAAGCTGGAGATGAACGTAGAAGGCAAAGGGCATCCACTCCCGTGGCTCTCTGGCGCGCGGAACGTCGTAATATCTAGAAATTGTGTANTAACGTAGAAGGCAAAGGGCATCCACTCCCGTGGCTCTCTGGCGCGCGGAACGTCGTAATATCTAGAAATTGTGTATGAAAGGGTTTTTTCTATATAAACCTTCCACGTAAAACCACAATTATTTTTATTTTAAATATTAATTTTAATCAATAAGCGAATATCTTACGAATAAAATAATACCCCAGAAGCATAAACGTCTTTTTTATATACAAAAATCTNTTAATCAATAAGCGAATATCTTACGAATAAAATAATACCCCAGAAGCATAAACGTCTTTTTTATATACAAAAATCTATCCACGTGTGTTAACCTAGATTACTGTGTTGGCATGCAGCACCATCTTGATTTATTTTGTACATCAGAACAATAAAACGTGGCTAGCCGTATGTATGTTTTGGTACAGNCATGCAGCACCATCTTGATTTATTTTGTACATCAGAACAATAAAACGTGGCTAGCCGTATGTATGTTTTGGTACAGCTTCTCATAATATAGAGTAGACCCGCTTATGAGAATGACTCTGTAAAATCGCTACCCTCATAGAAATTAAAACTGATAAAACTGAATTGGAAGGCGCATTGTGGCATGTATGGCGTAACAATTCTTGATGTTGCTCGTGGCACGTCAATTTTACCTGGTGTCTTCTACACAATGGGAGTAATTAAATTTTCCAACCTAACTCCTCTTAGTTTACCGATATAACACGTAAAGACGCATGCATAGTCAAAGTCTTCAGTTTACGTGTAATCTGCAAGAAATTCTTACTGTCAACTCGCAATGCCATCTGTCCAAACAATGAACCTAAGCCAACTTCCAACACCTTTTACCCGCTCCTGAGCCCACGACAACCTGTCAAAATAATACAAAATTCTAGAGGTAAATAAACAACGGGAAAATTATGCATTAAGACATTTAAAATATAATATTTAAATACGGCCCCAAATGCATATACCTTTAAGCTGACAATATCAAAGTTTGTTACAATCACTTCAAAAACAAACTCACCTAGAGTGACTTTCCCCTTGCTGGACTTTGTTCGAGATTGGATCTGCTTCTGTGTTTTCAGACTTTGCCCCTGCTACTCCATTTTCCACGATCCCGTTCATTTCTGTCAAATAAAGGTGAAATATCAACCTCCTTTCAGTCTTCCATAATGACTACCAGAAACTGGTACAACAGTTTAAGTGACAAGGTGTCACATCATAAGCACTATATCCAGTTCTGAAAAATCAACTCACACCAATGCGAAAAAAAAAAAAAAAGAGGATAACAAGAAACAAAGAACAGAAAATGAGACCAGAAATAAGCTACTATGTAATAACTACGTTAGAGGTGAAAATGACACTAGCACAAGTACTTAAAAGGATGGTGCTTGTAAACAGAAACATAAACAAATATTTGGACAACATGTTTATTCATGTTGGGAGAGCAAACACAATGTTTTGCTGGTTCGATCAGCTTCCTCAGGCGGTAAGTGATAGTACACAGTGATTCATCAAGCATTGTTTTATTAGCGAACCTAGGGGAGAAAGGTGAGTTACGGTGTGGTGGGATACGTTTTTAAATAGTGCTGTTGTGATGATTTATGGCTGTTCTTATTGGATTTTGATTATGAATTGCAATTGGAATTTACTGCATTGCCTGTTGATGACCGCTTACGTTATTTTTATTGGAATTAGATTTTATTTACGGTTTTAGAGTTGGGTTTTGTACTTTTTATCGACGACTCGTCCGTGTTTTTAGGTTTTGAAATTGGATTTCAGTTTCAAGGCATAAGTTCAAACCAGAGTTACATAAACCAATACAGCATATTATATCAATAATAATGGCGCGCCAGCACCGCCCATTTCTGCTACAGCCTGCCTCGTTTCTCTCAGTTGCCCTTGAAAAGAAGGTCACAGTATTCACACCAGCTGTGAGCAAGCGTGTCAGCTGACTACGTGTGTTGGATAAATGAAGACATGATCGTGGTGCATTGTACAAACAATTGTTTATTTATTAATTTCATTATAGTAAGAAAGTTCTTCACACTGGCTAAAAATGTACACTGATAAAAAATTTACCCATGGTGAAGCGTGGAAAACATTTACGTTTTTGCGACGATAAGCTATATGCACGGACTTGTGGGATGGATATATANTATAATTGTCCGGAAGAGTTCTGCTTTTTGCACCCTCATCTGTCTTGCTCTTGTACAAAGTCCATTGAACATCTAGTGTGTGTAGAGGTAGGCGGTAGTACGGGTTACCGTGATTCTATTCTCAACGGAATAAAACACATAGTCTAGCTGACCTCTATCTTTCCTTGCTCTGTAGTGAACATGTGTCTTTTCTCCAACCTGGTAAGCGTCACCCTCGAAGGGAGCGGCAGGGGACCGCGAATTGGCAACAAGTTTCCAATGTCGCCGGACTGCGGGCAGCCCCTAACCAGGACTGCACATACGTCACACACAAGAACAAGTTCGACGGCCACCCATACTGTGGACCAGGTACTTAAAGGTACCTGGTGCGCAACTACAGTAGAACCCCAACCACTAGAAAGAGACACGACAAAGCATCTGGGCCAACTAAGTCAGCTAACCCATTCCCTCCAGAGCGTATAAACTTCTGGAGTACACTTTGGCTGGGGGTTTGTTGCCTGCTGCACTCTACACTATGAACATTAGCACCTTTCCTGTCCATGATGTTCGCTCACCGACGAGGAAGCAGGAGGAACGTCCGGAGGACAGCTGCTATACTTGCATCTCGCCACCCCTTAAGTTATCAACCTACACCAGCCCTCAGCTGCAAGTCCCCCAGGGAGAGGGCACAAGCCGCCAGACAATTATTGGGGTATCACTCCACTATCCTCCCTGCCAACCTATTTGGTTTCCCGGTTAGGGTTCTGGAGCTACTCACCCCGCCGTCTAACTACTCAGTTAGGGGTACTCTCTTCACTTGGGAGTGGTCCCGTTTGACACGGAGGACACCAACAAGGCACCAGCACTAACAGACCACGTGCCCGCCAGCCGGCTGGCACCCCTGTCACCAGCAGGCGCCAGCCTGCCAAACCGTACGCTCCAGCCAGGGCCAGCATCTGCCAAAAGGGAGCGACACCAGTGGTAAGCTAACCTAAACCTGTGTGTCCAATGCCCAGAGGCACCACCTCGCCCTCACAGACTTTGTACTAAGTAGGCGCCCGACGCGTCCTATATTATATAAGGTACCAGAGAGAGGCCGATGGGTCACACTACAGATTCAGATACAGATACTCTGCACAGTAGAGTCCGCCCCCAACCTGTGCAACTGACGTGGCGCAGAATTAAAAACTTCCCTACTCTTGACGTGATGTCCCTCTCCCTATGCCGTCATGCGTCA
Source organism: Clitarchus hookeri (assembly GCA_002778355.1). NCBI lineage: Eukaryota > Metazoa > Arthropoda > Insecta > Phasmatodea > Phasmatidae > Clitarchus > Clitarchus hookeri. The sequence continues at coordinate 142,029 of NQII01005023.1, read as the reverse complement.
AAAGAGTATAGGATAAGGTTTTAAGTGGCACACAATGTGGGAACATTACTAGTTTAACTGCATTCAATTAGCAGAACCAGGTCAGCGCGACCTGAGATAAGAGAACGAGCTGGACTAAGCAACCCAGAAACCAGATTAGACTTCAGGGAGCCTCAAAACATCCTGTGGCGTTCAACTCAACCCCCCACGATGTCCAAAGGAGGGGAGAACACCATGAACCCATTAGAGGCCACTGCCTTGGCCGACTAGCAAAAGAAAATGTGAGCGAAAGGTGTTGATATGCCACATACACTGGTCTAGGCCAATACACCATCTAGTGCGCTCACTGCCAGGCACGTTATCACTATCAGTGTCTGTGGAGGAACGACGCGCTGAGATATACAGATGGCTTAGAATACCGCTGCAGAGCATCCCGCTTGCCGCAAGCCATCAGATGCGACTGGTATAACTGTGAAGGACAGGGCATTAACACAGTGCGTTGCGTAACATGCACCCTATAGCAGGATTTATTCAATGATTTCCATCACGCCTTCCATCACGCCTGTCTAGGCTGACCCGACGAGAGGATTACGTGACTGGGGCTAGTTTACCACTGCAAAGTGTGTCGCCGGGTACGGCAATACACACGTAGCAACCCAGGACACAACACTCCCAGTACCGCTACACACACAGATGAGCCACAGTTGCCAGAGTTCACCGGCTGCCAACAAGAAGACCGAGGAATGCGAGAGAGAACTTAAAGCCAGTAGCACTCCAAACAAGCAATGGGTGACCCGCATCTGCAAGCAGCTGTCGGGAAAAGCCCTTGAATGGTGGAATCGCTATGACGAGTTCATTACAGAATGGGAACAACTATGCAGCAGACTCGCAACCCAGTTCTCATAGGGGAATAGGAGGTGCTCGCCCTGCTAACCTCAGAATTCTGTACCAAATACCAGACCGTCGACGATGAAGCAGAGATCTTTAGCAGACATGAAGTTCAGATGTATCTGTGTATCGTGGCCAGTGCTATACCAAGAAGCCAAAGACAAGACCTCAGGTAATCGCCTACGCTAGACTCAGGTAATCGCCTATGCTAGCACGAGGCTTAATGCCACAGAACGCTACCATATTAACGAGCAAGTGTCTGGCCATCATCTGGGCAGCCATGTGGAAATACCGTTACCACCTCAAGTGACATCCCTCTCCCTACACCGTCACGCATCAAAATCTTAAAATTTTTGTACAAAGTGTAATTGAGAACGTATTTTGCGTTTGTTAAAATTTAAGCGTCACTCAAGATTTGAATTTTTTTCTAGTCGAGGCGAGGTTGTTTACGGTCTTGTGATAATATATATTTATCTAAAAGACTTCCTATTGAAAGAAATTAAAATTTTGGTAGTAAATAGTCTAATTTTTGTACAAAAAAGGCCTTCGGAAATGGACTGCTCACTCGTTAAAAGTTAAGCAGCGCACAATGTTTTAAACTTTTTTTCTCATAAACTACACATAGTTTATGGTCTTGTGGCGTACCATTTCCTTTGCAGAACATTTGACTAGTGAATTATGTTAATATTTAATTTAAATAGAAGTGTTGTTATGCACCACAGGTGAAGAAACAATGTTTTAATGTGAAAAAAAAAAAAAAATAGTTTTCATAAAAACTTTTTGGTCTTGGGGTGATAGGTATGTTTGGATTTAACGAATCCAGCAAAATAGAGTAAAGATTTTCAGGAACAGTGACATTTTGTTAAATCGGTGTTCTACCGTACTTGGATGGGTGACCACCAAGAACATTCCATTTACAGCAGTTTCAAAGTACAAAATTATGTATTAGAAATTAACACCATTTGAACCTACTCAAAAGTCCGTCCGTACTTGGTGAAAGTTTGGCCTTTTTCTGCCCATTTGCACATGTGGACTCGGTTGGCCGCTTCCGGACAGCTCCTGCCAGCAAACGAACTTGAGAGCTGCGACCACTGCTGAAAAATTCATCCATAATTAACTAGTGGTACAGCAACATGGAGAAGGCGGGTTTCTGTCAACACGACACTGCAGTGGTCATGCACAACTCACTTTCCTTTCCCACTGCATCAGGAAAAAATAGACAGGCACCTAACAGATGTCAAAACAGGGGGAGAAAAAAACATTGCTTCTGCATTAGAATTTCCAGCAAACCACATTTCAATAAATCAAAGAAATCTACTTTAAACTTGATTGATTTTAATTTGATCATTAAAAATAATAATCTCTGCATCACGTACGAATGCACTGGAGAAAGTGAACACCTAAAGTTAGTCTTGCCTGCTGTTGGTCGACTGGGCTGGTCGTATCCGGATCTCTGAGTTTATTCTGTCTTCAAGATGTCTTTCTTGCAAGGTGGCCACAGCATTGCGAAAATCATTTATCTCGCGTGCCTCCTCCGCTGACTTGCGACGCTCTTCTTCCATCTTGCTACGATCGACCAGATCCAAGAACTCCACCTCGTCATCATCCAGTCCTTTGATCATATTCTCTGTTGAAGAAAATCCACACCTCCGTTACCAAATTATCACCCGACTTTTAAACATGCACTGTAAGAATATCTACAAGACTTACTAAGTTTGTGAGCCTCTTCATATTCCAGATCTCGTTTGTGTTTCTGCTCCTCCAAACGCTCAAACAACGAGCGATGGTCATACTCAACGGGAGGACATTCTGAAAGGCGTACATATACAATAATTTTTAGTGGATATGCACAACACATTAAAAATATTTCGGTCACTTGATTCAATTTTATTAATGGTCTAACTGGCAAGCACATACAAACAAAAACACTACAAAATTGGAAAATTTTGATCTTCTGATACAGCTAATTAATCAACAATCACACAATTAATCTGGAAAGTAATTTTTATAAGCACCTTTCACTCTTTGAGAAGAGAAAACCTTGGGCTATTTGTGAATCAACTGAGGTAAACAGCAGGCAGTCAGTCTTCACAATGACCGAAAGACAATGTTCCCAGCCATTCTTGAAGGCTACTTTTCTTTTCATTCATAAGTAACTGCACGGATTCTAACTTTATATAACCATAAATTTTGTACAATATTCTGTAGAATGTACCTTCTGGGCATATTTGGACATATCTGGTGACTGACTGACTGGACTGACTGACTGCCTGCCTGCTTCAGTATACAATGTACCTACGAAAATGCTAACATTTAAACTCTGCCAAAATGTAAAAAATATATTATAGCTGCCACCTCAACCACTATACAATTTTTTTTTTTAATATGGTCTTATGACGAGTTACATAATTGCAACTAATAAAAATGTTGAAAGAAGGGTAATTTTCTACTTGAGGGGCTTTCCTGAAAATAAGAAAAAAAACTCCAGAAAGTGGTATATTTCGACTCTACTAATAACGTAGAACACGAATATATTGGGGGCATGGCTTTAAAATAAGTACAACATATTTTAAAAAATTGAACAAGTTTGTGAGGTGACTGTTTCTGACAGTTTGTTTACGTTTTGAACGAAACGTTTTATGCCAACAAAAGTTGTTTAAATGAATTCAGCATAGCTTACCTAGTTGATATTGAAGCGGCCGTACTGTTAAAATCAGTACAACATATTAAAAATACTCGCTACATGTACGAGTAACTGATGTTTACGTTGACTAACGTGTGCCGCCATTATTAATGGCTACGCAGTGCAGATTTCACGCAATCTACCGGCGTTAGATGTCATCGCCGGCCTTACGTTAGTATGCATGCAGGCAGCGGTCGTGGTCAGTTCGATGGTGCTTCGTTCGTGATTTAAGACGGAAAAAAAGCAAGCAAGACTACGTTTCTGCGTTATATTAGCCTATTAACGAGTGCTTCTGTATATATATTCGGCTGTAAATGAGTGTTTCAGTGCGTTATATTCGCGTATGTGGTGCTTCGTGAAAACTGTGATTTCATCGAGTGATCTGACGTTGAATGGGCCATTGACAAGAGTATGTACAACCCGCCTACATTGGTGAGTGCATTTATATTATTTGTGTGGGTTTTACGTTCCTTTAAATCCCTAAAATCCTAAATTCGTAGTTTAGTGTGAAACCCACAAATCCTATCCGGTAGCTTAACGTGCAAATGTAGTTATATTACGTAAGTCAAACAAGGCTTTTTCCGGACGTTTATACAGCACAATTTCACATTCTTTCTATACTAACCTTGGATTATTCGTAGGTAACGCAGAACACGACTATAGTAGCGTAGTTAACGTATGACTAATTGTATAATATGTGCCCACCTAACCGAACAGAACCTAACCCCACGATGGGTGAATCACTATTTTACATTTTTAAACTAACCTAGGATTGTAGCGATTTTAACTAACCTAGGATTGTAGTTATTTAAAATAACGTAGGATTATAGGGTTCCCATGTAGTCTGTGATTGTAGGGTGTTGATCGGAGATTTTTTTAATATTGTATAATCTTATATTACTGTACAACCTTACAATCCTAGGTTAGTTTAGAGCCGTACAATCCTAGGTTAGTTTAAAAACGTAAAATAGTGATTCACCCATCGTGGAGTTAGGTTCTGTTAGGTTAGGTGGGTACATGTTAGGAAATTCGTCGTACGTTAATGCCCCTAGTATATTCGTGTTCTACGTTATTAGTAGAGTCGAAATATACCACTTTCTGGAGTTTTTTTTCTTATTTTCAGAAAAGCCCCTAAACTAGAAAATTACCGAAAGAAGACAAATCAGAAAGTTACATCATATCTGCCATGCATGTCAACGAAGGTATTGCTCCAATGGAATGTCACCTCAGGATGCACGCAGCAGCTTAAAGGTTGTGCAGGCAGTTCAGACAAAACATGGGAAAATGCAAACTGAAACTTTTCTAACCACCTGTTGTCGGTAATAAAAACAAAACCACACAACAGGCTGTCGCCGAGGTTAGTGTGCTCACGGGCCGTGTTCCCCGTAGTCCCACCAGAGTGAGAACAGAGAAGTATTACGTGTCGTGCCTGGCGCCACCAGGCATAACCCGGCCTGGACGGGGAGAGCTAGATCTCGAGGGTGAGAAAGTTCATTGTGGCAGTTCTCACTCGGCAAAGTACGTAGGGTACGAAACTAGTTAAAGTTACATTGTTGGCGCCACATAACACGCCAATACCCTAGGGCTGTTAAGCAGCACAGCACGCCTTGGTTGATCAACGCCACACTTCACACAAACACTTACTTGGTGAGGGCAGGCTTTATTTCTGGAAGCTTACACTTCGGCAATTATGACAGAAAGCAAACACAACTCTTTTGTCCACATGACGTTATGTCGCCTACAACGATCCCGCCAGTTATTTGTCCCTCTTTACTACAGCAGTGGCTCATGTACCACAATGCTCCAATGAGCACACTTATTTTCGGCACACCCATGTCGTCTAGCTGGAGTCGACCCGGACCGCACACATGTTCGGATTGCATCCTCAGTACCCAAGCACTCCTGGACAGCTCGGCGGTGGTAGGGTTCGACACGGAATACAGTATAATATGAACGTGTCTGAAAGTCACTGTAACTGTATCAGAATCCGTTGACCACCAACTCCGGGGTTTCCGCGTGCAAAATGCGCTCTTACTTGCTATGGGTTCCAGCACTACTGCTGCCCTCGGGTGGGCGCTTCAGAAAAGTCCCCTCCCCGTCCGCGCTCTGTGAAGAGGCGCGGGAGGAGGGGGCACGAACAACCCTGGCCATGATGCTAACACTTAAAACAAATATAAAACTAACACCACTCTTTTTAATGTCTCCCTTACGTCATTACAATTCTACTGACGCCTATCTCTACATCACACGTTGTGTGTCAGGTTTCGGCACTAGTTGTGTAGGGAGGGGAGGTACAATGACAAGACATAATAGTATAATATGGGAAATGAAGTGAAGACAAACTTACGTTACAATTCATCCTAGTTAGATGGTGTTAGGAATACGTGTATAATTTGAAACAGGAAACCATTTTCAACTGTAGATTACTCCCACGGTAATTATTAAGTTTAGGGGCTTTTCAGTAGAGACAAAAAAAATCACGGGAAATTGTATATTTCCTCTCTACTAATGATGCAGAACACAAATATATGAGGGGCATTAACATAGACTAATTTCTCAATATGTGCCCACCTAACCTAACAGAACCTAACCCCACGATGGGTGAATCACTATTTTACATTTTTAAACTAACCTAGGATTGTAGCGATTTTAACTAACCTAGGATTGTAGTTATTTAAAATAACGTAGGATTATAGGGTTCCCATGTAGTCTGTGATTGTAGGGTGTTGATCGGAGATTTTTTTAATATTGTATAATCTTATATTACTGTACAACCTTACAATCCTAGGTTAGTTTAGAGCCGTACAATCCTAGGTTAGTTTAAAAACGTAAAATAGTGATTCACCCATCGTGGAGTTAGGTTCTGTTAGGTTAGGTGGGTACATGTTAGGAAATTCGTCGTACGTTAATGCCCCTAGTATATTCGTGTTCTACGTTATTAGTAGAGTCGAAATATACCACTTTCTGGAGTTTTTTTTCTTATTTTCAGAAAAGCCCCTAAACTAGAAAATTACCGAAAGAAGACAAATCAGAAAGTTACATCATATCTGCCATGCATGTCAACGAAGGTATTGCTCCAATGGAATGTCACCTCAGGATGCACGCAGCAGCTTAAAGGTTGTGCAGGCAGTTCAGACAAAACATGGGAAAATGCAAACTGAAACTTTTCTAACCACCTGTTGTCGGTAATAAAAACAAAACCACACAACAGGCTGTCGCCGAGGTTAGTGTGCTCACGGGCCGTGTTCCCCGTAGTCCCACCAGAGTGAGAACAGAGAAGTATTACGTGTCGTGCCTGGCGCCACCAGGCATAACCCGGCCTTGACGGGGAGAGCTAGATCTCGAGGGTGCGAAAGTTCATTGTGGCAGTTCTCACTCGGCAAAGTACGTAGGGTACGAAACTAGTTAAAGTTACATTGTTGGTCACATAACACGCCAATGCCCTAAGGCTGTTGAGCAGCACAGCACGCCTTGGTTGATCAACGCTACATTTCACACAAACACTTACTTGGTGAAGGCAGGCTTTATTTCTGGAAGCTTACACTTAGGCAATTATGACAGAAAGCAAACACAACTCTTTTGTCCACATGACGTTATGTCGCCTACGACGATCCCGCCAGTTATTTGTCCCTCTTTACTCCAGCAGTGGCTCATGTACCACAATGCTCCAATGAGCACACTTATTTTCGGCACACCCATGTCGTCCAGCTGGAGTCGACCCGGACTGCACACATGTTCGGATTGCATCCTCAGTACCCAAGCACTCCTGGACAGCTCGGCGGTGGTAGGGTTCGACACGGAATACAGTATAATATGAACGTGTCTGAAAGTCACTGTAACTGTATCAGAATCCGTTGACCACCAACTCCGGGGTTTCCGCGTGCAAAATGCGCTCTTACTTGCTATGGGTTCCAGCACTACTGCTGCCCTCGGGTGGGCGCTTCAGAAAAGTCCCCTCCCCGTCCGCGCTCTGTGAAGAGGCGCGGGAGGAGGGGGCACGAACAACCCTGGCCATGATGCTAACACTTAAAACAAATATAAAACTAACACCACTCTTTTTAATGTCTCCCTTACGTCATTACAATTCTACTGACGCCTATCTCTACATCACACGTTGTGTGTCAGGTTTCGGCACTAGTTGTGTAGGGAGGGGAGGTACAATGACAAGACATAATAGTATAATATGGGAAATGAAGTGAAGACAAACTTACGTTACAATTCATCCTAGTTAGATGGTGTTAGGAATACGTGTATAATTTGAAACAGGAAACCATTTTCAACTGTAGATTACTCCCATGGTAATTATTAAGTTTAGGGGCTTTTCAGTAGAGACAAAAAAAAATCACGGGAAATTGTATATTTCCTCTCTACTAATGATGCAGAACACAAATATATGAGGGGCATTAACGTAGACTAATTTCTCAATATGTGCCCACCAAACCTAACAGAACCTAACCCCACGATGGGTGAATCACTATTTTACATTTTTAAACTAACCTAGGAGTTTAGGGTTTTACACTAACCTAGAATTTTTGGGTAGAGTAGAAATATATCATAATTTTGAATTGTTTTTTTTTTTTTGGTGTTTTTCAGAAAAGCCCCGTATCTTAATAATTACCTCCTAGGTTAGTTTAAAACCATACAGTCCTACGTTACTGTGAAACCCTAAAATCCTAGGTTAGATTAAAAATGTAAAATAGTGATTCACTAATCGTGGGGTTAAGTAAAGTTAGGTTAGGTGGGCACATATTATGAAATTGGGTGGAAAAATTTTTAATTGAGGTTTTTTTAAATTTTTTTTGGGTGTATTTTTTGTGATTTTACCCTACAATTTCCCTGATTCCATAGCCGTCCCCACTAGCGTATTTGTGGTTTGTATTCCTAATACGTTAATGCCCCTAGTAAATTCGTGTTCTGTGTAATAAGTAGTGTAATTCGAAACTGGAGAATGTCAATCAAAACAAAAAATTATCTACTTCTTACCTTCAGGCTCATCGGGCTTACGAACTTTGTCCCACTCTTCTTGTCGTACCCGACGTTGCTCTGCCAACTCAGCTTCAGAAATAAATCCCGAACTCATCGTAGCTCTGAAAATTACACAGGAATAACAAATCTTTCCGAGTTACAAAAGAGAGCTTTTAAACAATTAACTGCAGCAAAACACCAAAATGCAAAAACATACATTTTTTGAACACTTTATAAAATCATTACGAAAATTTTTGGAGTAGAAGAGAATGCAGTTGTGTTAAGGTACAAATATATGACTTACTTCCTAATCACCAAACAGTTAAATATTTAATAACGATCAACTCCAGGCATTTTCGACCAAAGATGAAGCATAGAAAAATATTCAATAACATACTAGACATGTCACATGTGGTCGCAATTAAAATATTGAAATATGGCGAATTTCAGAACTCCACTGTGCGTAATGGCACACAAAGTGCATGTGTTTATTTTAAATTATTTATTATTGATTGCACACAAAAATAACACACTGAGTATAATTTTTTCCCTCCGTCGTTAACGAATGTGGAAAGAAACTATCATAATACGCAGCTTAACTGCTAATATGGGCGACAAACATTCGGTTAAGGCAATCATGTGGCATTTACAATTGAAGAAGGACGGCGTGTGCCCTTTAAACCGTCTGCCACACCGCCCACATAACTTCATCGCATCAGCACGCATCGCGTGCACGAACGGAAAATATAAAATATTTAAAAAATAAAAAACCCACAATACTTAATTAAAATAATTGGTATTAATTCCTTCGGAATATTAGAGGTTTAAAAAGCTAAATTGATTAGCTTACCGCGTGCTTCAACAAATTATCCTCAGAATGCAACTTGGATTAACAAATAATATGTTTAACAGAAACACATTAAACTGAATCCTCTGCTAAGTAATTTAAAATTACCGGTGTTTCCTTCTGTTCTACTTATTTTATAAATAGTATGACTAAGTGTAGTACCTGTATTTTCATTTAAAATTATGAAAGTTTTAAAAATTACGTGCGTTTACCATGTGATGATAAAGTGTTTGAGTGTAGTTAAGTGGAAGTAACAACTGGCACATGCAAAAAGTGCGGGGTCCTCACTATATATAGAGCCCCTGCTGCTAACTTGAGAAACTTTTAAATATTTCTTGAACCAAAGCCATCCGCGAGTTCTGGTGCTGTGAGTGCCAGTAGAGGGGAGCATAATATGCTCTTACTCATTCGGACTCTTTGGTGCTACTACAGGGCCTGAGCGTCCTCTCTGGTATTTCATATATTTCTGGACTTAACTTCCACAATAATGAAAATAAAAACATTCAGAGTTTCTTCACACAGCTTCATTATGTGTGAGGGAGTCATGCAACATCCCTATTCTGGATATGGTACGTCAGCTGCACCATGATGTAACAAGAGGAAGCAGTCACAGTNGGAGTCATGCAACATCCCTATTCTGGATATGGTACGTCAGCTGCACCATGATGTAACAAGAGGAAGCAGTCACAGTAAGCCAGCGGTGACACTAGACACACACACACTCATAACTGTAAAAAATCTTTCGTTTTGTATTTTGTTAGAATGAAGTAAAAAAAAATATCCTTACATTAGTGTGGAAATATGACTAAATGTGTTCACATTTTGTGTAGCATTCTATCGTAAATTGGATTTAGCAAAATTTTGACTTGCACAATTACTTTATTTAAATAAGGTTACTGAANATATCCTTACATTAGTGTGGAAATATGACTAAATGTGTTCACATTTTGTGTAGCATTCTATCGTAAATTGGATTTAGCAAAATTTTGACTTGCACAATTACTTTATTTAAATAAGGTTACTGAATCGAAATTAAAAATAGTGAAATTGTTAGCAAAAATATATTTAGGGGTTTCCTTAAAAGCTAATCTTTAAAGAAAAGGAAAAATGATGGCTTAATTTTTTTCGCNGCAAAAATATATTTAGGGGTTTCCTTAAAAGCTAATCTTTAAAGAAAAGGAAAAATGATGGCTTAATTTTTTTCGCACCCAAATTTGTGACGCATTTCCATTTAAATAAGCTTACTGACGTCAATCATTGTTATTTTTACCTTTCGCTCTTTTAAAAACTTTTGGAGGCTGTGATTAAAATACATAGTGACAAGTTCTCAGTTTAGATAAATCGCACGATTTTGACGATACTTTTGGCAACTAATAGGACATTCATAACTAAGTTTTAGGAAAAGTTGCAGAAGAATAAATACTGATTTTCTATAGCTTTAATTCCCGTAGGTCACACGTCCGTAGGTTATTGAGTTTTGTGCGTTGCCGTGACTATCAGCCTAAAAACCTGGGCACTTCTTTTTACGATGAGCGACTATTGTGCGTGGTGGGGATCTGATCTGATCTACTAAATGCGATTTGTGGAATAACATTGTCATGAAGTGTAATATCTTCTGTGGGAATTCGTGGTCCTTTTAATTTTACTCGAAAACGAAGACAACTTATAGTCTCTGAATAATTGTATAGTTTCGTGGCTGTCATTATTTTATTCATAAAACATGTTATTTCATGTTCAGTGACGGTCTTGAAAATATCTAAGTATGTTTGTCTTGGAAGGAGGCGTTTATGGCCGTGTTCTTTAGGTTATGTGTGTTACAATATTTATCATCCGTAGAACGTGATAGAATACAATAATATAATACTTAAGCTTAACAATTGTCGCCCGCAGGCAAGTCCATCCTCCCCGCTCCGTCTCACACTTTTCGAACCCTTATTCCGAATCTTTCTAACCCCTTTCACCATTTGAAAATTCCCCAGTAATAAATTGCACTGCCTCGCTTACATCACGAGCATGAAATTGCCTTCCCCGTTCCGTGCCTCTACATACCTTTGGAATCTTTCCTTAAGATTATAGTCCTGCTAGACTACTGTTTTGTAAGGAATCAAACATAGACAACCCCGTCTAGTATGCACTAGAAATTGAGACTATAAAAAATAAAGGAACCCTTAGCTGCCAACTTCATTCAATTCTCTCCATTCACAACCCGATGCATCCTAACCAACCTTTCCAATCTTCTGCCCCTGACCTCTCCACTTAACATTTCTTCCATTTTGTTAGCCTTTGTACTTTCTCCAATTCCCTTCCTTCCATCTCCACGTAACAATCTTATTCTGCTGAACTAAACATCTGTATTGTGAGATATAGTGCAATTTGTTTGTATCCTGTTATAGGCTTGCCTATAGAGTGCATGTTCATGAGTGAATATATTTTGGTGGCTCCTAAGATACAGGTCTTGAGAGCAGATGAGGGTGAAGAAAGGTGAATATAGACCAAAACTGGAATGCAAGGGCAGGGGAAATGGGAGCTCCCCGAGAAAACCTACCGTCCAGCATGATTCCTACATGCGATCATATTAATTGATTTTAATTATTGTCTACTACAGTATTTTTTTTCTTTAAAAACTTTATAGTCATATTTTTGAGCTGGGATTATTTTTTTATTTAGTTGGTATTAGGAAATGCCATAGTTTGAACNAAAACTTTATAGTCATATTTTTGAGCTGGGATTATTTTTTTATTTAGTTGGTATTAGGAAATGCCATAGTTTGAACGGCCCTATAAATTTCAGGTAATTGTGAGGTGAATATGTAAATAACAAAATTCATTATTTGTACACCTTGAAACTCTTATTGCATTGATCTATTGCTAGGTCATGTGTTTGCTACTTTTAGGATCAAGTATTGGTCAAGATTTGTTAACTTGCTGTTCTAACTTAACCTGACCTCACAGGAATGAATCACTGTTTTTCAACTNCGTATTGGTCAAGATTTGTTAACTTGCTGTTCTAACTTAACCTGACCTCACAGGAATGAATCACTGTTTTTCAACTTCACAGGAACTTATAAAAGTCAGAATATACAAAAAAAAAACAGGTAACAAGCTTTGTTTAAGAATTATAAAAGTTAATATATTCACTTATTTTCAGTTTGGTTTCAACTCTTTGGTAGCAATCAGGAATGTGTGCAAACATTTGCATTCATCGACAAACTGGTGACCAGACATGAACGCTGCCAATGAAAAAAATTGCTACTAGGCAAATTCTACAAACCTTTTTCATTAGCTACAATTCTTGTTATCTAACAAAAAAAAAANGAAAAAAATTGCTACTAGGCAAATTCTACAAACCTTTTTCATTAGCTACAATTCTTGTTATCTAACAAAAAAAAAATTATGACTGGTTAGCAATTAAAAGAATGCCAAATTTTTAAGCCCTTCAGTCACAGTATCCTGTATATGGGACATTGTGTATGAAGTGACTTTAATGGTCTGCCCTGTAAACAGTATAACATACCGTCCAATGAGAAATGTTCCCAATGCGTGGAAACATCATTCTCTGTTGAATTCTGTAGCCGTATAAACCGCTGTTGCCAGTAAAATAAAGCACGGACAGATTTTTATCGGTTCCGACGTAGGACAAAACGTCGTATTGNTTAACACAGTTTAGTTGAGAGGCCTCATAAGTGAATATTGCACCTCTCTGCCCACCGCGAAACACGCTCAATGGTTTTCAGGCTGTAACTGATGACAGCATTTCCGACAGGCAACTGCAGTGCAACATTGTATTTTGATGCCTGCTTTTTTGTAAGTCTAATAAATGTGATAACGAATGTTCTTTAATCCAAGAATCAGCTCCAAGTGCAGAAAAAATTCATTGAAAATATTAAATGTTCAATTGGAGTGTAATGATGCTGTTATTGGAGAACCCTGAAACACCAGTTTCAGATTTCGCAGTTAAATCGCAAGGGACAAACGTAAATCTAGTAGTCACAAGTATTCATCCACAAGGCACGGTTACAGCTTTATGTACAGAAAAATGCTCGTAATACAATCTAAGCACTTGTCACCAATTTAAAAAAAAAACACCACAGGGAATTAACCTCATTTCTACCAGAAACCACAGGATGTCAATGGAGAATTTAATTGATATTTTTAAAACATTAAATAGTTAATGATATTGACAGAATACAAAATAATTTCTGTATTTGATGTGATTTAGCTACATAAATGGGGACCAAAAGCTATCTGTCCTCTGATAAAATACACCTGAAATAAAAATCATGTATCCAAACTCAAAATAAGACATATTGCTGTAGAAGCCGTGTGATTAGCTCGCCAGCCTCCCATCACACCAACCTGGGCTTTATTCTAGGGGACACATTGGAATTTTAATTTGATAGCAGTCGGCTGACTTCCCTTCCTCTGGCAACTCCCGATTTTCCCATCCTTGCTTTCCATTTATTTATAAATTTATTTATTTTGACATGTACAAAATTCTGCACTAGGCTGTTTTACATTTTGCAGTGTAACATTTTCACATTGTACGTATAGTTTTAACGAATAGTGTCAATTCAATTCCTTTATTGTTCCATGCGACTTCAAATTTGTACAGTGTAAATGTAGTGTTGAAATTCATCACTTTTAAATACATTAATGATNATTGTTCCATGCGACTTCAAATTTGTACAGTGTAAATGTAGTGTTGAAATTCATCACTTTTAAATACATTAATGATAAAACAAAAATACAAATTTTTTTTATGAAGTAAGTTCACATTTTAAATATAAAAATATCTCACAAAGAATATCCTAAAACTAAAATTTTGTTAGTTTCCTGTTACTTGCATGTACATATCCAATATTGACATTTCCTTAAATATTAATATTTCAAATAAAAATATGAAAATTGACGTAAGAAAGGTTGGGTGCCTACCCACTCAAAAGAACCATCATTCAGTAAGTGTTAACCCCAATGTTTTGAAAAGGAACTGATCCTTAAAATTCATTACATAAACCATTAATTTTGGCCTTCATTTTAAGGCCACAATATTTAAAGATCATTTAATGATATTTATGGTTCAGTTTTGTAAAAACGGTATTTAAAAAATTTGTTTGGAATTTTGTTGGAACCTAAGAAAATTAGTGAACCTTTGAAAACTGATCATTGCTTGGTGTAATTTAAATTATGTGTAATTTCAAACGGAAGGTCCATGGCTGGTGGTAAAATTGCCACCACATTCCCGTTGCAAGAAGAGGTGGAGAATGGGCAGAACAAGCGACACGTACGGTGCCAGCGATGCCCATCCATCATCTTGAGTCCGAAAATGGCAGTTTACAAGCAGGTTGAGGTACGAATTGGATACATTGTCTCGTATGTTAGCCAGTTTCAATTCCCACAGTAATGTCTCTTCACTGGCAATATTCAGTATTTTACAAGCTGGAGAATTATTTTGGTTTTGTAAGTGTTATTAGCTTTTTATAATAAGAAAACTGTGTTCCAAGAAATATAATTATTTCAGGTAGTTTTTGGTAATTACAATTAGTTGCCAATTAATACAGTAGAACCCAACTGTCAAGACACTTCACGGTTTCCAGGAATAGGGTTGTTAGTGAGGGATGGTCTTAACCTAATTTTATAGATTTTGACCCACCCCAACCCATACAAATTTAAATGAGGGTGGCATCTATTTTTTTTAGATATACACTTCTTGGAGTACAGTGTTTGATGAGAGAAACGCAATGCGTAGTGACTTAATTTTTCAACAGATTTCCCTCAAATCTCAAACATTTTTAATATAATTTTTCATGTTTCCTCAAAAATGGGTCTTTAGAGAGATCTTTATAAAAGTGGTTGCAACAGTGAGGTTCTACTGCCCGTGCATTAGGAAAATATGTGCAGGTAATTGTGTGTGTATCACAGAACCAGTAAAAGTGCTATTATTAAACAAGGTAGCTATAGTGTATATGTTAATATGCGTAATATGATTTGAGCCCTATTTATCCTGTATAAACCAACCAACCACATTTTTTTTTTGCTCCGCCTAAAGGTAGGGCCACGGATGGCGCTTTAGAGGAGGCTCGCAGATGAGTGAGCCAGCTGCTCCTGCCTTAAAGCAGCAGGAAGAGCAAGTGAGATGGAGAGATGATGGAATGCAACAGTGAGGGAAGCTGGAGCACCCCAAGAAAACCCACATGCAACATCTATCACTTTTCTAAGATGCAAAGTGCCATGATAAATGTTAGTTTGTTCATTCTCTTAACGCAGCCTCCATTTGTTGCCAGGTTGCTTGAAAGTACTATATGGCTATAAGTACATAAAGCACGTGTTCTGTGACCCTTAGTTCCCTTTGCCTCACATGAAGCAGTCCAGCGGAACTCTGCCAACCAACCCTGAAGAGGAAATGATCAAAGACTATTGGATGGTGGACGACATGTATTTTTTCGAGAACGTTGGCTTTTCCTACACCGTGGGAGGTGTGAAATATTTAGCTTGCGCTGACTGTGAGGTTGGCCCTATCGGCTGGTTCGACACGGAAGCCAAAATCAGTTACGTCGCCCTGTCCAGGGTGCTTCATGGAAATGGCTAGGTAGGTGAGAACTTGCTGTTATTTTAATTAATTGAGTTGTACCTAGAAATATCTTACAAGTTTGCCTGAAGGTAGTAGTTTTGTAATGCATTTACACTCGTCATCAAAAAAAGACTTGCACCCACAAGGAAGTGTCAGATTGCAATGCAGGGCAAAGGTAGTTGAGCAGTAGCCTGCTCGCCTCCCGCTAATGCGAACTGGCTTCAATCCCCAGCTGGGTCACTTCCGGAGTTTTGCAAGTGGGAATTGTGCCGGACGAAGCCGCTGGTTGGTGGATTTTCTCAGGGACCTCCCATTTCCTCTGCCCTTCCCTTCTGGCACTGCTCCACTCTCACCTCATCTCACCCTAATCTGCCCTCAAGACCTCGTTGTCAAGAGCTGCCCAAATCTGTTAACTCAACTCCACTTGCAATACTATTCAAAAGGAAGGCAAGAGTCACCAGGAACAAGAAACAATTACAAATTCAAACTCGTATGAACAATATTTATTGTGCTTACATACATGTCTTGGTATGACGTTGGGCCGCCATGTTCGCAAACACATTCTGCCAGGCATTTCGGCATGGAGTTGTAGAGGTCCCTAATGGTGTCTTGCATTGATCCATCCCTAACAGCTTTTTATTTTTTGCTTGCAATTTCGGCAGATTTTGCGGTAGGGGTGAAGTCGCAATAAAGCGACCAATAGCATCTCGCACATTTTCGTTTGGGGACAGGTCTATAATATCTACACAACTGCTATGGTGCATAATATTGTGAAATGAGCATTCCACTTCCTGTAGCCCTATGATATGACCCATCTCGAATGTGAAGGTGTGCTATCAACACATCAGCTTCATTCAGAATGGAAAGTATGGATGCCACGACAATCTTTTATAGTCAGGCAGGTAAAGCGATGAGGCCTGCCTCTGCTGACATTATGTGCATGACTGAGCTTGCAACGTGAATCATATGCATTTCTCACATTGTCAAACCTACCCACCATGTTTCATTCCTGTTCGTTTCTTCCTTGTGGGTGCAACAATTTTTTTGCCAATTAGTGTAATTACTGATGAGCCTTACACCACCATGAGATATAG
This sequence comes from Clitarchus hookeri, assembly GCA_002778355.1. Classification (NCBI taxonomy): domain Eukaryota; kingdom Metazoa; phylum Arthropoda; class Insecta; order Phasmatodea; family Phasmatidae; genus Clitarchus; species Clitarchus hookeri. The sequence continues at coordinate 125,006 of NQII01005023.1, read as the reverse complement.
GAGCATCTTCAGAAAGTGGAAGTATTTGCATTAGATGTATGTTGAGCAAAAATGTGTTATTAATTTTCATTGTGGACATTGAGGATTTGGAACTCTTGAGGAAAGAAATAAGACCTGAGATTTATTTTACATGCAAAAGATGCAAGATTCGTAAATGACATAACTGTGTATTAATATGTCCTTTTGACTGCCTATCTTGTTTTACATGCAAAATAGAACCATTTAAGTGTTTCTGTGTATTTGGTGATTGAAAATTTCTTATTACAGTAGACTCCCGATTATCCGAGGTAATTGGGACCGAGATCACCTCGGATACTGTAAAACTCGGATAATACGGAGGTTAGGTATTATTGTGTTAAAAACATGAAAAAAATGTTAAGAATGTAAAAACTGCTATATTGTACATAATTGAAAATCGTAAAATAAACCTGTAAGTTAGTGCAAACATGAGATTACATATTAGTACTTAAAAAAGTCTTTTATTGTTTTCTGAGTTAACCTCTGTCCTCTCTTGGATGATGTGATGTTACGCCAACGCTGAAAAGTTAGTATGTCATGTGGCCTACACTCTTCTTGTTGCTCTATGTAAGCAAGAGCAGCGTTGATCGATTTCAACCCATCAGAATGTGATAATTTTGGAGTTATCTCGTCCGTGTCGTCTTCTTCACTGTGCTTAGGATTGGTAACCATATCGATAATTTCCTCATCGGTAATCTCCATCTGGACATCTGCACTGCACCAATCATGAATGTCGTCGCTGTTGATTTGATTTTCAACAGGTAGCTCATTGGCCAGTTGAACTAGTTCGTTCACATTCTCCTGTTCTGGCACTTGTTTGGGTTGTCCATCTAAGCCAAATAAATTTTTCCAGGACTGGTGGTAGGTTTTACCTCATCCCACGCTGAAGCAATCCAGTACGCAACATCTTTCATTGCGACTTGCTTTAAGGNCCAGGGTGCATTCGCTTATTGCTTCACGAGTAGTCACCCACATCTCAGTGCGCTCGAGCTCGTTCTCAGGGCAATCTCGGTAGAAGTAGGGAACAGCGTTCCTATTANATTGCTTCACGAGTAGTCACCCACATCTCAGTGCGCTCGAGCTCGTTCTCAGGGCAATCCCGGTAGAAGTAAGGAACAGCGTTCCTATTGCAACTGGTTCATCAGCAAAAATGTAGACTTGTGGCATTGTGTGTCCAAGTTGAGGTCATACAAAGCAAACTTTGTGTTGAGAACATACAACTGACTTTCCTTACAGGTTTACATTCAGCTACATAACATTATGTTTTCACTCGTGCTTACCATAAGAACGGCTCGGTAAGTTACCATCTTTATCAGGACGTAGCTGATGCCGGATTGTTGTGGTAAAAATCCTCAGAGTGCCCCAGCACGTTTGCCTCGATACCACTATGGCAGCATGAGAATAGGATGAGCGATGGCGGAATTCTCTGGGCCGATTGGATGGAGTAGTACGACTTGTGGTGTATGTTGCATGTCGTCGTGCCTAGCCCCTTTCGTCTCGCCCTCTTGGCTAAATGCACTCCCTTCCACAGCGACTGCCACATGGCAGACACTCATCAATGCAGAGGGCGTTGATCACACACACCTTTGCTTGGGCAAACTCCATCTCAAAAGGCTTAATGCATCTGAGCCCACCAAATTCTCTGTGCGAGCACTTTAAAGGAGCGCAAAAAAAAAACGAGCAGGTTAACTAACATACAATACTGTTGATATTGATTAGAGCCTACTTATTTTTTGGAGACATTAAAAATATGTCAAGTTAATTTTATTTCTGGGTTTCTATGTTATGAAGTCTGCTATCGCTGTGCTGATTTAAGATTTGATGTTTGAAATTCTAAAAAAATCTGGTCCAATTTTTTTTTTCTTAAAATAGTTGGACAAACGCAAACGTATCGGGCCATAACTGATTTAGCAAATAATTTTGAAAATATGTAATTGATGAACATTTAAACAACGCAGATGTTCAGTTTTTTTTATGCAGGTAATATTTAGTGAATAAAAATATCTACAGTAATGCGGGAGAAAGCTCTCTTTGCTAAATGTGTTTTTTAAACACAAAACCATACTCTGTAAGCCACTTAGAACCTCAGTAAAATTATATGAATAGTATAAGTAGGCTGATTATTTTTATATGTAACTTCTTGTTCATTCTCAAGTATAGGTACTTAAGATCATTAATAGCCACAGCAATATGGTTTCACTATTAATTAATGTGTTCTTTTTTTTATATATATATTTTGCAGTTGATCCAGTTTCTACAGTCACCATATTTCGTCTGTGCTAGTTGAGATTTTTAAACTCGAATTCTACATTCCTGTTGCTTCATCATCACTTTTAATTAACAGCTGATGTTGTCATAGTGAGACTGCACTCCATAGCGTATAATTTACAGGCCAGCGAATTTAAAACTTTTCAGGTTGCAGAAATTTCATAGGAGATGAATGAAACTGTGGATTTAGTTGTTTGAAGGAACTTTCTTTTCACAAATCACAATGCACAATAAATGAATTAATAAATTAGTACATAAGCAAATAAGCATTGACCAGAATTTTTAATGAGAGTTTCGAGCAAAATGTTTTCNTGAATTAATAAATTAGTACATAAGCAAATAAGCATTGACCAGAATTTTTAATGAGAGTTTCGAGCAAAATGTTTTCATTTTGTCTTCCATGTGAACGTGTAGTCTTAATCACATTCCTTTGAATGTTTTTTCTCATATCTTTATGTAAAATAATTACATGTGAATGCAGGTAGAACCTCATTACTAAGTTAGGTATTGTACTGAATATTTTGTAGAGTGTTGCTGGATTTGCAAGTACGTATTATTTATGGATTACTATTTACTCTTTCATGTAAATTCATGAAACATTCAAAGAATTATTATATTTATATATTGTGTTGTAGCTAATGTTTTATTTTTATCTATTTTGCTTAAAAATATTGCTGTATAGTTAAAATATTAAAATGTACTTCACTTTATTTGTAGAATAACAGAGATTAACCATCTGTGAAATGCATTGTTTTGTGTTCATAGTACAAATAAATAAGGAACTTACTTCATACTGTACTATTTGCTCAAATATTTGAGTAGCAGAAGAATTTTATTGCACCTTTTTAAAGTAAATACTTTCAAATTACTATACCATTTTCATAAAATATTTGTGTAAATAATTGCTCTGAATAGTTAGGATTGTCTAGCAACTTATGAAAATATTAATTTTTTACTTATTAAAGACTTATTGTCATAGTTCTGTAATTGTAAAATTTGGAACATACACTGTTTGGTGCTCAATTAATGTGTGCTAGCATATAGCATGTGTGTAATGTAAATTAGCTAAAAGTAGCTTTTAATACTATTCTGAAGCTGGTTGGTGGGCTTTTTTTTTTTTTTTTTTTTTTTTTTGCAATCTTTTGAAAAACAAGGGTTTCTGTATGTTTCGTACAAAATTATGTGTGTTGACTGTGACACCCTTAGTTTAGATTGCTGAATATTCTTTTGCAGATTACATGCTACTGTAACGGCACGTGCATATACAGGCGTGGCATTTTCAAAATATGCAGTGGTAGGCAAAATGTTTCGTGGTTAAAATATTTTGTAATCCTCCCTCCCCGCCCCTTGTAATGTATTGTACGTAGTAGAAATTAACAAGAAGCGTGTTTATGTGTTCACAACGAAAGGTTTGTTTTGGAGATGTTTCTGTCGCATTGATAGAAGAGAGTAGGCAGGTTGCGTGGTCTGATGTGAGGTCTCAAAGCTCATTTAGTCATTCATAAATAATTTATCTTGTTAAAGGACACAAGCGGTATATTTTTTGGAATCTACTAGCATTTATGGTATGTGTTTTCATGTAATTGAACTCCCGCTCAAAACTGAACAATTTGGATTTCACTGCAAGTTAACCTGTGTTACATACCATGACTTTTAAGATAATNACTCCCGCTCAAAACTGAACAATTTGGATTTCACTGCAAGTTAACCTGTGTTACATACCATGACTTTTAAGATAATAAGGTGATAACATTCCCCTTTCCTCCCCCCTCCATATCATCACTGTTATTAAGTGGAAAAACTAATTTTCTCACAAGTTATTTGGACACATTTTTGTCAGGATATATATCTTGGCAATTAAATATTTTACATGTCTGGTCATTGATAACAGAAAAATTAAGATTAAATTCCCTTTGATTAGAGTGAAGCTTATGGCAAAATTTTGTTACTAATTTACAATTCCTCAAACACATGAAAAGCAAAGTAAGTCTTGCTTTCTTGGTTCACGCATAAATTTTTTATTATAATAAAGTACATTCTATTTGATTTTAAAGGATTTTTATAAAGTAGCTTGTACTGTAATGAAACAGAAATGTTAAGTGACAAATTTCGATTATTCTTCCTACCTACTTCCCAAGTTAAACTATTGGCCTTAAATTTCTTGTTGGTAAAAATAAGAAGACCCTGTTTTTTTTTTGCAGTGAAGATGTGAATAAGATTGATGTAAATATGGTATATGAAATGTATGTGCTAACAAGCAGATGTTACGCTAACGCACTAAACAGCCAGCCTAGTATTGTATTTAAAAAAAATAGTGCAATATGTAGATTTAAATTTCACAATGTTGAGCTATTTTGAGTTTATCTAGGTGATAGTGTGGCATTATGGGTGAATAGAGAATCGTTAAGACTCATAACAACATTACTTGAAACTCAGTAAATATAGAAAGTGCAATAAAAGTTATTTTTTTTNGAGAATCGTTAAGACTCATAACAACATTACTTGAAACTCAGTAAATATAGAAAGTGCAATAAAAGTTATTTTTTTTGGTGTATTGTCTCTGTTGAATTAGGTTAATTATGGAGTGTATTAAACGTTTCGGTTGCAGTGGAGCTGAGTTGCCTTTGTAGTCTCTTGAACAAAATATTCATTGTTTGTTACGTTGTGGCATCAAGTGACGACTTCGTGTGGTCATAAGGTATTTTTGTGTATCATATTGTTAACATTTATCATAAAATAACCAGCCTTGAACCAAAGCCATCATTTTAAGTTGACTACGTGTAATAGTATTGAAATAAATTTGGTTACCAATACACTTGAAATNGAGAATCGTTAAGACTCATAACAACATTACTTGAAACTCAGTAAATATAGAAAGTGCAATAAAAGTTATTTTTTTTTGGTGTATTGTCTCTGTTGAATTAGGTTAATTATGGAGTGTATTAAACGTTTCGGTTGCAGTGGAGCTGAGTTGCCTTTGTAGTCTCTTGAACAAAATATTCATTGTTTGTTACGTTGTGGCATCAAGTGATGAATTCGTATGGTCATAAGGTCTTTTTGAAATAACATGTCTTGAACCAAAGCCATCTTTTTTGTGTTTTTCATTTCCATAATTTTGCCTTGTATCTGCGTGTCCTAGGAAGTGTAATGCAAAAAAAGAATAGTTTCAGTCATGAATGCATATTAAATGAACATGAAAATTTGTGGAAATCATTTTTAAGTTGACTACGTGTAATAGTATTGAAATAAATTTGGTTACCAATACACTTGAAATTGCTGTGTTGATTTTTTTTTTTTTTTTTGTGAACTGAATGTATTGTACTGTAAGTGGAAATAATGACTGCTTTATCATTTATGCAGTAGATGTCATCTAGACACGTGTGTTGTATAATTTAGTAATTGATAACGCTCTTGGGCTCTGTTAAATCTATTTATGAAATATTATTTACAGTTAACAACAGTTTTTTGTTGCCTTTTTATATCCAAATACAGATTACATGCCCAGAAATATACATACTGTATTTACAAACTGACTGCAGGAAAGCATCGACACTATTGATTGAGCAGTGGATAAATGCCTTGGCCATGATTGGAAACCATGTTTGGATATTGTCGTCACATCAGTTGGAAAGTAGCTATTACACGTGTTCTACAATGACACGCATGTGGATACGGATCATGGAAGCGGACGTGTAACACACTCCGTTTCAATCCACAATGACACGCATGCAGACACGGATAACGTAAGAATACACGTAAGAAAGCTGGGCAGTTCCCAACTCTTTTCATGTCCGTGGTTCCGTGTAGCCAATAGGAATCGAGTATTTTGTTTGTTGATATTCGTTTTCGTGGCTATTGNCGAGTATTTGGTTTGTTGATATTCGTTTTCGTGGCTATTGTGGTATACTCGGCGTCAAGTGCTTTGATTTGCCGTGGCTTTTATCATTTTTGTCTTAATAAATAAGTTAACACTGTTCAACAGTAGTATTTAAGCATTTTTAAACACACTAAAAATATTCAAAATGAGATGTGTATATTACGAAACCTGTATCAGTAATTGGCAACAGCTGAGTATTTTTGATTTCGTAAGTTGCAAGACTGTACGTTTCTTTGTATTGTAGAATGGTTAAANTATTGGCAACAGCTGAGTATTTTTGATTTCGTAAGTTGCAAGACTGTACGTTTCTTTGTATTGTAGAATGGTTAAAATTCACCCCGAGTCGTGGGCTTGTTCCGCTTGCGTTTCCGAGTCGGTTTTCTTACGTGTCCGTGCATTGTAGAACAGGCCTTAGCAAATTTTTAGTTCCATGTTATTTAACAAAACATTAACATTTTGACTGTAAAACAGGACAGGCTTTGGTTAATAATCTACTTGTAGTTTCAGTACCATTTATATTAATTACATTAAGTCTTAGCCATATTAAACATTTAACAAAAATTTTAACATTTTATACAGTTTTTTATAAATTGTTGTAAAATACAAACCAGCACATAATCATCTGAATTCAATTTAAAATATAAATAAACTGGTATAATACTATACATTGTAGCAAAGTGTAAGAGTACATATTTCAAGGAATTTCATTAAGTAGGTATTTATAAAAAATACTATAGTGACTTGAGCATTCCATAACAAAGCAATTAATTCTGTAATAATCTCATTGGATAACTTAATAATCCGATTACACTAGTATTTCAAGTTTAAATGTTATTTTAGCAATATTATTATGAACACAAAACGTTCAATAGAGACAAAAATTTTAATTCTTATTCAACAAAATGAACTTTTTGTAAGCACTCAAATATTCACTAAACTAAATTTCCATTTTAGACTTTCTGCCTATTAATTTTGTTACCAAATTCGGAAATTTTAAGTTTTGGTTTTTTATTATTCTTTCAGTATATCAAATAATATTCACACAGCGCTAAAAAATTATTTGTACTTTTCGAAGCTTCTTGTGGATTGTACAGATTTGTATGCTCTTGGGATTTAACTTATTTCTTCTTATAAAAGTGTTGCATGGATAAGCTGAAAATCAGTTTACCGTAAACAAGAAAATGTGAGTATACGGTAATTCACCTTGGTTCCCTCAAAGTCTCACAAAAAACACTTTTGAACTTTGAGCCACCATTCTGTTTGCGCATTGTAGATTTTCAGCCTATCTGTAGTGCTAAATTTGCTGTCTTAGATATTATATCTGCAGCATTAAATCAGTTAGAATTAGGTAGACAAAAAATATTTTGAAAAATAATAAAAAGCAGACATTTTATATACTGTAATTGCATATTTTGGCAGTAGTTTGTGGAAATTATGTATCTCTAACATTTTTTATTAACTTTCAGAATTGTGTGGTTTGTTATTATCGTGCTTGTAAATTGTGATGTTGATAAACTTTGATGTATATAAAATATTTTATTATAGCCTAAGTCTCATATTTGTGATTGATGAAATAGTGTGTGTGTGTGTGNCTTTGATGTATATAAAATATTTTATTATAGCCTAAGTCTCATATTTGTGATTGATGAAATAGTGTGTGTGTGTGTGTGCGCGCACACGTGCGTGCGTGCGTGTGTGTGTGCGCATGTGTGTGTGTGTGAAGCTGCACATGTTTATTGTGTGTGTAAAGATTGGGGAAGAGTAAATTATGACTTAAACACTTTACTTCCTCATGTAATGTACTCTGCTCATGTGATTGTCATGTTAAAGTGACCAGTTCATAGTTTTGAAGTTTTTATTAATATTAAACTGGGCCACTCATCCAGTTGACAGCTTATTCCCAATTAGTCATATTTAATTTACTGCATAATAATTTTACAGGTGTAGTATGAGGTTGTTTGCTTGAATGGTTATTAATGTGTTAGAAGTGCGTTGGATTTTTGTTTTGGGTTCAATTCTCATTTTATTACACAACTCGACGATAAGTGTAGGAACTTGGGAGTCATTACTAGTCGGTGTAATTGTTATGACGCTTTCATCTAGTGTAGCGACATGAACGCTTTCAACATACCAGTGAACACTCCTTGAAATAAACGTTCACACAAGACAAATACAAGATCACTCACAAAATAACTTACGCTTTCTACTGAACTGCTGGGAATAAAAGTTGTGGTACTGGGTTTCATCTAATATCTGGTTCTATCTTTCTCTGGAGTCTGATTACTTCGAATGATCCACCAGCCTTACAGTATGTAATTAGGGGAGTAAAAAATATGAAAAAAAATTTAAAATTAAAAGGAAAAACTTTATTGCTGCTTTAAAATATGTTCAGAACTGCCAAAATTAAAATGTTTGTATTCCCAATAGTTAATCCTCTTCACGTCTCCAAATATGTTTCTACAAATATCGTCTGCATGAAGAGAATGTCCCTGACACTTGACATAATTACGAAAGTCCCTGAAAAGCAAATTGGAAGTAAACTTTACAACTTCCAACAAATTAAAAAAAAAAAAATTGTTTCTAGTAGCCTCTCGGTATAATTATCCGTAATGAATGTGCTCCGGTAATGGCGTCCGTCTGTAAACCTGTGAACTACTGGCTTACGTCGTACTCATTATACATTTTGCCATTGCACCTTCTTCTGTGCAAAATCATAAAGAAATATTCTTTGTCTAAGCTTGAAGTACATTTAAAAACAAATTGTGCCTCTCCGACTTTATAATAGGGTTGGCTCAACCTCGGGTATTATCGGCGTCACCTACGGCAACGTGGCGCCTGGCGCCTCTACAAAAGGCGGCGTCTTGTAACGCTCAAAAATCAAAATTTTAGACACCTACACCCTCTTTTTACGCATGGCGTGGTGATCCTATCACTAGACTCACTTCTGGGAGGAACTACATTAACCTGTCCTAGGTTGGCGCCGGGGATTAAAATTTATTACTCCGGCGATAATTAGTGACGTGGCCGCCATAATTAAACATCCCACCAGAAGTCCATCCGGCAACTACACAAAACGAATACCAAAACCCCCAAACTACTTCCAGAAAAAACGGGGAAAAACTGAAAATCATACAAACTAAAAAAAAAAACTAACCTCAATTAACAAAAAACTGAAAAAGAAATAATTACTCATGAAAAATAAATTACAACACAAAAATGTCTTTAAAAAATCAAAATTAAATTTTTGTTATAAAAAATAAAAATATGTATATAAATTTAGAGAAAATTGAAAACAAAACAAATCATTAAGTCAATATTTACTGTAAACAAACGATAACAATCTATAATAGACTTATTATACTGGGCACTTTTGAAAGCCCTGCTTAAGATATACTTGTATACACATTGCCTATTCTTCCACCATATGTAATATTAATATTACTATAGGCCTGATCACTTTATTCATGCATTGGTTGAGTGAAGGCGCGAAATTATTAGAAACAAGTTAGCTTCTTCTTACACCTATTAGCATTAGAAAAGAAAAACAGCAAAAGAAATTATTTCAGTTAGTATTCGTAAATGTTTATTGACTTAATTCCATATTAAGAAATGGAACTACTTTCCCTCCAACGTTACCAACTGCACTGAGCGCATACCAGTGAGTGTATGTTAATATATACGATGGTTGGGGCAGTGACATTTTTCAAGTGTTGATTTAATAAGTGTGAACAACCTGCATATGGTTTTATTTTTCAAGTAATACAAAAAAAAAACCTTTTATTGATTTCAAAAGTGGATTATTGATATGTAATTGGGAATTTGCTGTATTTTCATATTGTTCACATTGGTAACTGTATGTTACAGTTTCGTGATACTGCTGTGTCAAAATTTTGATGCAATTAAACATATCATGTTGTGGTGTAACTTTTCTCTGTATCAATTTCTTATGTAACGTGTAATAAAAATGTAGATACTGCCATATTAAGTTATTGTTTCACTATTTTACATTGTGTGCTCCTAATTTATTCAATTTCTTATGTGTACATAAAACATAATTTCTTACTTTTCTCTTAACCATTTTCAAATTCTGTGGCGAAACAAAAATGTGTGCGCACAGAAAATGTATTAGTTGCGCATCGAAAATGTTTTTCAAAACTGTCAATACAATGCAGTGGTTCTCATGACCAAAACAATGTTTAAATCAGTGTACTATAAAAACCATTAAATATTTGCTGACAGCTTTAATTTTGTGTGTGTGAGAGAGAGAGAGAGAGTGTGTGTGTGTGCATGTGTGTGTGTTTGTGTGTTTGTGTGCACGTGCACATTTTTTTTGTGCATGCACGTGTGTGGGTGGATGCATGCATGTATGTGCGTGTCATACTTTGGAAAGTGAACAAAATTAACTGATTAAAGTTAAAGTCAGAAAAAATTAACTGATTAAAGTTAGCAGTTAAAATCACAGCAAATCAACTGATTAAAGTTTAAGTTAAAAACAAAATTATCTGATTAAAGTTAAAAATCAAAGAACCACGAAATGTTTAAAGTTAAAATCTCAAACATGTTTTTCGTCAATGTTTATGAATATAGTGGTTTGCAACTCGTTGGTCGTAAAATTTGTTGCGTATTTTTAAGAAGCTTGTTGAAATATTAATGGTATTTGCTTTTCTTTTGTTTTCATATTCGTTATATTTCATCGTTAACCACATATTTTAATGATTAAAAGTTAATAAGTTTTAAAATTTACAAATAATTTAAAAAGCAGCCACTTTTGTAACAATTAATTTAAATTGTTAATTTGTTTAATCGTTAATCCCAAGTTTTGTCTGTGCATAAAGAATGTACACACATTAATATTGAGGCTACTGTAAAATGAACTGACTTCATACTAAACATTAGTAATACCTAATTTGGGTATGCTCTTGGATTTAATTTAATGTTTTAAGGCTGTTGTGTGAAAGTGAACTTCCTTGTGATACAAGCACCATATATTTTGTACATTGAAGTATCAAAAAGTCATAAGACATATGGATACATCATTTAGTATAACTTCTAGCATAGCAAAGTGCTGCATCTCAACGTGATGTTCATTCCAGAACTGTACGGAAGTTCTTTGGAGAGTAGTTGGCCAATGCTCCTCTGTGTTTGTTGCATGCAAGTGAACCTGTTCAGCACCTCCCATAAATGTTCAATGGGGTTTTTCAGACAAATGTGATTGCCACGCCACCAGTTGCAAAATGTCTCCAACTTAAAAGTGGGTACGTCTTTAGGCGCCCCCCTACGGGGAGCAAACTTTTAGGTTCCCTCTTTAGACATTTTTGATTCTCTTGTAAATTTCATTTTGGTGCAATCAAAACTGAAATTTCATGCTGCACGAGTTAGAGAAAAGTCTATAACCCAGCAGCAAAGATGTATGTACCATATTTACTCACATGATGTTGCCATTTGGTATTTGACAACATTTCTGCCCAAAAAAATGGGGTGCAGTCACCGTAAAATGAAATCATAATTTTTTTTTTTTTTAAATTTACCATAATATTTTGTACAAAACAAAAGTTAAACATGCTTATTATTTATTATGTGTTCCTTTTGGTATTGACTTGCTATGAAAAGCGTTACCGCGACTCGCCCACGACGAACCCAGCTTGCGCGTGTGGCCACGCCACACTCCTGCGTGTGTGCCGCCAGCTCGTAGCGGCGGCAGGAGCAGGCTGGCGCACAGAACTGGTAACTATGCTATAGCCGCTCATCTGGCAACAGCGCAGGGGTGTCACCATGTCTGCAGCTCGTCCATCCAAACTACGTCAATGATGTTTCTTCCGTGGCGAACACTCAAGGAACGAATGAATGGCATACCTTTGTTCCCCTTGACTACCATACTGCCTACTCACTTTCTATCTTGATCATTCTTAGCTATTGTGTTACCAGACGAACTGCTTTCGTGGAAATGAAGAATGGTGAGGGGTGGAGAAAAGTATTTATTAATCGCACGAGCAGCTAAAAGCGGAGGAAGGATGAAAATAAGAAAAAGAGACAGAGATGATAACTCAAGGTGGCCAAGATTGCGTTGCCTGTTGTAGAAGTCTGGTGTGGACATCATGTAAGTGCAGAAATTATCAGCTCATTACAATTCAATAAGATATTCATTGTATACAATATCAATCCATCTTGGTCAACCAGAAGAGTTTGGGTGACCCTGAACTCTTACTCTGGCTTCCTTTACTAAATTCACAGAGGGGCAATGTATAACCTGCCTCTCTTAACTGTTAAACCACTGCACATCATTACTTGGAATTCTCAGCTCCGTAATACGACCTTGGCCAATTTTGAACTTGAGTCTTGATAACATGGTACATTATCCTGTCTGAATATATGAGTGTTGTGAGGCTACATGAAGTCCACAGAAGGCCACAAATAAGCACCAAACAGTACATTTAAGTAATTGTCTATCATTGATGTATTCAGGGGACCAGTAGTCTGATGGAGGGCATGTGAAATCACCCCAAACTAATATGGAGCCACTGCCAACCTGCACTGTGCCTTGGAAACAAATGGGATCCATGATTTTATGGGACCTGTGTCACACCTGAGCCCTACCATTCATTTGAAACAATTGGAACCCTTATTCATATGATCACATCACATGTTGCCAGCCCTCGAGTATCTGTTTAGTGATGTCATGAGTATAGGTGAGGTCTTCTTTAATTGTTCTTTAAGGACGATTATTCCCTGCCATCTTAGAATTATAGAATTTTCAGTATTTGTTACATTACCATGGCGGATCAATTGCCGTTGTGGGGGGTTTGGGAAGTGGGTGATTGTTTTGTTGCCATTTGTATTGTTCAAGTGTTATTTTTATACATAAGACTTTTTTGTTTGGAATATTATAGCAGGTTAGTACATTTTGCAGTGGTCATAGTTTAGTTCCATAAAATTTAAAAAACAACAATTTGTTCATGTAACTGAAATATCAACTAACTTTCCAGTCTAAGCCGTGGTAGCCAACCTTCCCTTATGGTCTTTGGGACAACAAATGACTATTTAAATTTTTTTTCTGAGTATCCGTCAAATGACGGTTCACACCATGTGTCATTTTCTCCATGCTCTAAAATACTAGCAGCATCAAAGACAGCAATGCTACAAGGGCTCAACTTTCCGCTATTGCCACACACACGTGCATGCACGCACTATTGTGTGCGCGACAAGTGTAGCCAAGGTATTGCAAATTGACTTTTTTCTGAGGTGGGGCTACCCACAAAACCCTTTAACACGAAAATGGCACACAATTCACTGGCTGGAAGTAATGCGAGTTATAACCATGTTGGCGAGTGTGGCACCTCAAGACAGTGCTTCACCAAATGCGCATGAACCCCATAGAGCATCGTAACCAAGCTTTGAAGACACAGTTATGTCTCCGTGTGGGGGAGAAGCACACCGCCTGGGCAGAAAACCTGCTTGCCTCCCTCTTCACCCTCCACCAGCGCATCAATGCCACCACTGGCAAGTCACCAGCTAATGTTCTATTCGGCCATAACCTCAACCTGCCTGGGAAGTTCAACTGCCCTTGGGCAGTCGGAAGCAATGACCCAGCAGACAGTGACATCTGGCTTGATCTGCATGAGAAAGTGCATGCCCGCTAACACTGCTACATCGCGCAGTGACTGCCGACCAACTCCTCTCCTCTGGCGAGAGCAACAGGTGTATGACCATGCACACCCATAATCCACAGTCTGCAAAGACTTCTGCACTGATTTTGCGGCCAAGTGAAGTGATCCATATGTAATTTTGAAAGCATCGGGGCCAACTACGTATTTGGCCCATCTAAGCCGATGCAGGAGAGTCAAGGTTACAGTCACGATCTCAGCCTCACACCAGCTGACTTAAATGCCGATGCTGCATACGACGTCGAGGTGCCCCATGATGGTTCACCTAACAACTGCGTCAGTCGAACCAGCATGGTCAAAGTCCCAGCAGCAGAATCACCCACTGGTGAACTACTGCTCGAGCTCTCCAGTCTGATGACACCCTGCGCCTACCTGGGATCGCCACAATGAGTCTCTCATCATCGATGACGTGGTGCCACCAGGTGTCGCTGACCCACACTGGCAGTACCTTGAGCACCGCANCTGACTTAAATGTCGATGCTGCATACGACGTCGAGGTGCCCCATGATGGTTCACCTAACAACTTCGTCAGCCGAACCAGCATGGTCAAAGTTCCAGCAGCAGAATCACCCACTGGTGAACTACTGCTCGAGCTCTCCAGTCTGATGACGCCCGGGGTCCAGGCGCCTACCTGGGATCGCCACGATGAGTCTCTCATCATCGATGACGTGGTGCCACCAGGTGTCGCTGACCCACACTGGCAGTACCTTGAGCACCGCAACAGCACGGCCTGTCCATGTCGTGGTGCCTGGCATCGCTGCGCCCACCTTGACGGAGGACCACGCCAGCTCCAGGTGATGTCCTGGGGCCACCTGACCTACTGTCGACGGCATTGGGGCATCCACTGCAGACATGGAGGTAATAAACCAGGGTAGCGCTATGAAAGAGACGAGGATACACCCTAGAGTGAGCACTCCCCTTCGGTCGCTTCCAACCCGGGTCGCTACCGGCGGCAATGGTCCCAGTGGGACGGTGACAGCAGAAGAGATGGCGGTATCGACCAAAGTGCAGCGCAGCGCGGACATGTCTGGCCTGCAGTGACATCACCACATCACAATGCAGCAAGCAATCCACGTTGGAGCAGCAACCTTCAAAATTTCTGCAGCCAGGCCAGTGTCAAAGCACAGTACGACTTACAGCCACAGTACAATAGAACTGTTTCGTGCTCCTGTGCATTGCCTATGACAACGCGCGGCCTGCAGATAATTTCCGCAGAGGGAGGATGTTCGACGCAGGACGACTTCCTGCCCTTTTTAGAATGTCTGGCACACCACATGTCCACTTGCACCACTGCAACGGGTGTCACTGTCCGAACACATGTGTGCAGTGCAGTGCCAGGCAATAGTGGTGCAAGCCAGTGCAGAGTTATTCTACCATTCACCCCAGCCCTTTTCCTCCTCCATAAAAAAAAATCAGACCTGTCTGGCGGGGAGTATATTAAAAATTAATTTCAGCACTAGAGAAGCAGTATGAACAGCTTTCTTAGCATTGTTGCAGGCCGCAACATTAATTTTCTAAGTGAATATTACATAAACTTAGGGACGTGTATGGACATGAGAGATGCCTGTAGCAACCCAAATACGCCTCTTCCATTCATTTAGCAAGTGTTTATGTCTCAAGGTATTTCCCATCATGACGTCACTCACATTTAATTTTCNGGATTTCCCATCATGACGTCACTCACATTTAATTTTCATTGTTTGTGTTTTAATTGCAAGAGCTAATTGTGCACAGCCTGTGTGTTGTTAAATTTCAGTGTTTGTTGAAAGGAGACGTAATAGAAAACACTCAACATCCATAGGTACATACTTCAACATTCCTTAATTAAAGATATATTTTCGTCGAGGCATGTGAAAACACGTCAGTTAACGTACACAAACGTTTGCTACTGCTCGAACTCGACTCCATTTCAGACGCGTGGGCAACGCTGCGCGCCCAACCCAACTCAGCAGCACAGAAAAGCACGATTACACAGGCACGCGACCCATAGACACGGTGGAGACCAAAGACTATGTGAGGACTACCGAGCCATGTCGAACGAATGAACACGACCGAACAGACGAGCTTGCGACCAATCGTGCGAGACGGACTACTACTCCACCGTTTTNTGTCGAACGAATGAACACGACCGAACAGACGAGCTTGCGACCAATCGTGCGAGACGGACTACTACTCCACCGTTTTTGTCTTTCTTGCCGCATGTTTTGTTTGTGTGTGTGCACGCACGTAAGATATGTTTGATTTTGTTTTTTAGGTGAAAGCAGAAAATCCGGGTGCAATTTGAACGGGAAGCTGAAAAATCGGACATGTCCGGACAAAGCCGGATATCTGGTAACCCTAGTCAAGGTAATGTGTTCTGGTCGCATGCCGTGGCTATGCACTCTTACGCACTCTGCGCATCATACGTCTCGCAATGTCCCATTGACGCAAGTGCACGCGTCTTATGTTCAGACTTGGGAGAGTGATAGAAGGGCACGACAACAAAGTGTTTTGAAGATAAAAAAATATTGTATCATTAATAGCCTTACAATTTTTTTTATTTTTTTTTTATAGTGGCTGGTAATAGGGCGCTGGTTGGTATTATAAGGTGGCTTTGAACCTTACGAAACGAATCGCAAAGGTCCGTATTCAGCAAGAACACATTATACCACTAAAGCGTTTAATAAAAGCAAAACGCTTTATTTGAAAATAGTCATCTAGTTTACGTGACTGAAATATAGGTAGCAGCACACACAGTACTCTACGCATCTTGGGTAGGCTTGGCACCACTGTAATCCTGGCAGGCTCAAGTTGTTTACATAGAACAGGTGTTTTGGTTGAATGTTGTTGATGAATTGTTTGTCCTTGTAGTAATATCGGAAGAGACGTTAAGGAGATAGAAGGAGCATTTAAGGTAATATCTCAAGTATCAAAATGTCATTTAGTGTGTATTCAAGTGTACGCTACCTACTTTCTTTTTTATGAAATTATTTAAAAAATAGTTTTCTATGAATCCTGATATGAGCACAAAGTTTCCAGAATATGGAAAAACGATGCCAATAAATAAAAAAAATAGTTACTGACAATTCCTTATACAATATGTACAATATAATATTTGGGAAAGGAAAGTTTTAGTAACAATTTTGGAACACAATAAAGCTTTTGGTTTTTGAAACATTGTAATTCATTTATGACATGATTGTTAAATTATATGTTTGTGGCTGTTATAAATTTACATTTTTAAAATTTCGGACTTCTTTAAAATTTGTTTACTGTTTTGTTTTAAGGTATACTTGCTGTGATAAGAATGAATGTCTTGGTCAGTAATGTTTTTAATGTATGTTAGCAGTAAAGTGATGATATCTAAGGAGTTATCAGTAACTACGGGTTATAACTAGTATTGCTAGATATTCAGAAAACCGAAATTATAATTTTTTTATTTGTTTATTATTTTATTTTAGCCATTAGAACGTATATAAACATGTAGGCCATGTCAAAATTTACATGTAGGACAGAAATAACATAATTATTTTGCATACTCATGATAGGATACCTAAAATCAAACCAGTTATATGAATACATGAAATCGAACATTATGTTTGGTAAATATTTGACGGATGGACGGATTGAAAAAGAGTAGCACTGTCATTGGTTGAAGATCATGTGGCAGACGAATGCCTGACGGATGCAACTGACCATTGTGAGTCCATCCTAACATATAAGATAGACTACATAATGATTTTAGGTGCAATCAGTTAGATAATACATATTAGCGGGCATTGCATTTTCTACATACTCTCAAAGGTCATTTACTTGTGTACCAAACATAAATTAAATAAACTAAACTTATAAACTAATACATGTAGGTACTGAAAATAGCCAAAATATTACAAAAATGGGTAAATGTAAATAATAGCAGCTTTTCCGAAGAAAAAAAACCCGAAAAGTAGTATATTTTGACTTTACTAATTACACAGAACACAAATTTACTAACCGCATGAACGTATTATGCTTACAAACCACAAAAATGATAGTGAGGAGGGCTATGAAGATCAGGGAAATTGTGGTGTAAAATCACTAAAAATGCACCTACAAAAAATATTAAAACACATCAATTTAACATTTGTCCACCCAATTCCGTAATATGTGCCCACCCAACCTAACCCCACGATGAGTGAATCACTATTTTACATTTTTAACCTAACCAAGGATTGTAGGGTTTTAATCTATCCTATGATTTTATTCTAATTTAGGGTTTTAAAGTAACAGTAAGACATACCGGAATTATATGAATTAACTCACTTAGGTAGGCGGCGGGTACAATTTTCACTGCCCTCGGCCAATTCAACTACCGTCGTGCATGACTTGCACCTTACGTCACTCGACAAAACACCATGATCTACTAAAACTTCCAAGTAACACCCGCCACATAGACGACTGTCACGCACAGAAGCACTCGTACTTGCGCCCTCCATTCTTAAATCACAAGCCTACGCACGGTAGGATTTGGACGTCACAACTCACGCGCGTAACAACACACACCACTCGACACGAACAGCACTGTCTCGCATCTAAACTGCAATTAACATATGGTAACGTCTACACATCCACAGCCAAAAAGGTGACGGCCGGTAAGGTGTGCAAAAGCCATTTATATAACTTTTGTGGGTTTACTATGTCTCCTTAATAAAGCCGTTATTCTTCACATTTACCCAAAGATGTTATAAATATTTATGTGAACATGTCGTGCAGTGATCAATTGTTTGTCTGCAGGTACCTTTTTTATATTTGGTTTGGTTGTGCATTTCGCCATCAAAATAATACAGAAAATTTAGCTTACTGTATTGTAACTGACTAGAACAGTAGCCCAGGTTGAACAAAATGTACAAAAATTGAATTGTTTTGTGTAATACAGTTTATCTCACAACACGTGTTATAGCTTAATGTAGTATTTATTGTCTTCTGATAATGAAATATAAAGCAGAAAGTAAATGCTACAAATTTTATTTACTGTTTTTGAACTGTTCAACTAATTAATTATGAAGATAAATTTTTTTTTTTTACTCCCATGTTTTGGCACTACTAATATTGATCAAGTGATACATTTTTATGTTCACAGTACATACTCTGAAACACAATAGTGAGGAGGGTTTTCAAGATCANTATTGATCAAGTGATACATTT
Source organism: Clitarchus hookeri (assembly GCA_002778355.1). Classification (NCBI taxonomy): domain Eukaryota; kingdom Metazoa; phylum Arthropoda; class Insecta; order Phasmatodea; family Phasmatidae; genus Clitarchus; species Clitarchus hookeri. The sequence continues at coordinate 106,019 of NQII01005023.1, read as the reverse complement.
TTATGTTCACAGTACATACTCTGAAACACAATAGTGAGGAGGGTTTTCAAGATCAAGGAGTCTTTAGTGTAAAAAAAAAATTAATTAACAAAAAACAAGAATGTGATATATGCCCACCAGTAGTCCCAGAAAAGTGATTCTGTGTGAATCTGCACCACTCTGGAGCATGAGTGAAGCAAGTGTGGAGGACAGCACAGATTTACCTCCATTATACCTGTTGTTATAAGATGTTCATAGTAAAGTGAACACTTCTGGTAGCCGTGCTTAAGATATAGTTTTCTCCAATGGCCAGACTACTTGCATCCCACCTATGCGAACCGAGGTCGCTCCCGGATTTTCGCATGTGTGAATCGAGCCGGACGATGCCGCTAGTAAGTGGGTGTTCTCTCAGATCTCCCATTTCCCCCACCCTTGCGTTCCAGTGCTGCTCCACATTCATTCACCTTGCTTCACCTTCATCAGCTCTCAAGACCTTTATGTTAAGAATCGCTCCACTCCACTCATTTTTTTTATCTTTCCGTCATATTTAAAATTTACATTGAGAAGTTCACATAAATGTGTTACTACCAGGTCAATTCGCACTCTAATGTGATTATATCAAAAAATACTCTAACTTGATTTGCCATTAATTTAAACTTACACTCGCTAGTTATACAACACGAAGGCTTGGAGCTATTTTCCTTAATTCGTCGCCAACTTAACTGGGAGCCAGCATGCCAGTGATGTTCACAGTAAAGTGAGCACTTTTGAGGCGCTTGTTACGTTTTCCATGAAGCCTTTTTTTTATATTGGAAAGGAAGTAATAAGCACAGTGTGTGTATTCCACCACACTCAGAAGTTAACGTCTAAGGCTAAAATAAAATATATTTATTGCCTTTAATTTCAAATGAGAGGGCTTTTGAAAGTGCTCACGTTACCGTGAATAACCTATAGTGTAGCGTATATGCTGTAATGGGGAGTGATTTTTTTAAACTGTTGATTTCAAAAGTGCTGACTTTACCATGAACTGCGTATAGAAGTATGTTGTATATAAACATTAGATATTTAAAATTCTTCAAATTCTCTGAACTCTCCCAGTGGTGTTGAGCTTAAAGATTTGGAGATTCTTTGTACAGGGAGCCCTTTCCAATTCCCTTTATTTTCCGTGATGTCAGACAAAAGCTTGGCAGAAGCAACACCAAGTAAAAACAGAAGCTCAACATAGACATATTTGTTGCCAATTTTGTATTAGTGTTACCGTACATGCTTCACAAGATAACTGTAAGAAAAATGATGTAACATCCTTCACTAAAGACAAAGTGATTCAGAGTGGCGTGAAACACAACCACTCACCTCCACGTTTGTTGCGTGACTGGCCTGGCCGCTTCCGGCAGAAGCAGTCGTTCCAACTCTTGAAATGGCAGCACCAGTGCTGCCAGCCCACGTGTGGGTGGGAAGTTTTAAACTGCCCACAGTACCTNATGTGTGGGTGGGTGGGAAGTTTTAAACTGCGCACAGTACCTATCACAAATGTTGCCATGTCTTGCATGTCACTATTTTCACTTTATACGCTATCTACACGAGCTATTTTACCTGTTCCAAGTACAAGCAATTAGGTAATATGTTGTTACGAATGTAAATTTATATATGGACATGTTCACAAAAAAAAAGATCTTGTGGTTGCAGTAAACTAAACAAGGTGTATATTTTTTGTATGTGTGTATATATAATTAAAAATCATTAACATATTGGTGGACCAAGAAATTCCTAATATGTTCTTTGTAGCAGGGAATAACTCTTAAAGCTCAGCCCTAGCTTATCTTAGTGGTACATCACTAATAGCGTAATGCACATTCGGTAAAAAGAGCATTGGATACAAATGCAAAAAAATTACGAATCAGTGCGAGACTCTCTTAAAAATATGCATTTGTCCACTTGAAGGGCAACTTTGCAATGTTTCTGCTGTATAACGCTACAAAAGAAATTATAAAATTATAGGTGACACTTTTTTAGGAGCATGTTTTTATAGGAGCTGTATCAATGCAAGATTTTTTCTCACCACAAAAAAAATTGTGAATCTGTGCACGAAATGAGCGATGGCACTTAATTGGGTTTTTGTTCTCTGGCATGTACCCCATGGGTCATGCGGGAGGCAGGATAGAGCCAGTGGATAGCAGAGCCAACTTCAGTTCAGTGCCATAAAACTTGCTAGTAGNTATTGATCAAGTGATACATTTTTATGTTCACAGTACATACTCTGAAACACAATAGTGAGGAGGGTTTTCAAGATCAGGGAGTCTTTAGTGTAAAAAAAAAATTAATTAACAAAAAACAAGAATGTGATATATGCTCGCCAGTAGTCCCAGAAAAGTGATTCTGTGTGAATCTGCACCACTCTGGAGCATGAGTGAAGCAAGTGTGGAGGATAGCACAGATTTACCTCCATTATACCTGTTGTTATAAGATGTTCATAGTAAAGTGAACACTTCTGGTAGCCGTGCTTAAGATATAGTTTTCTCCAATGGCCAGACTACTTGCATCCCACCTATGCGAACCGGGGTCGCTCCCGGATTTTCGCATGTGTGAATCGAGCCGGACGATGCCGCTAGTAAGTGGGTGTTCTCTCAGATCTCCCATTTCCCCCACCCTTGCGTTCCAGTGCTGCTCCACATTCATTCACCTTGCTTCACCTTCATCAGCTCTCAAGACCTTTATGTTAAGAATCGCCCCAAATCGCTCCACTCCACTCATTTTTTTTTATCTTTCCGTCATATTTAAAATTTACATTGAGAAGTTCACATAAATGTGTTACTACCAGGTCAATTCGCACTCTAATGTGATTATATCAAAAAATACTCTAACTTGATTTGCCATTAATTTAAACTTACACTCGCTAGTTATACAACACGAAGGCTTGGAGCTATTTTCCTTAATTCGTCGCCAACTTAACTGGGAGCCAGCATGCCAGTGATGTTCACAGTAAAGTGAGCACTTTTGAGGCGCTTGTTACGTTTTCCATGAAGCCTTTTTTTTATATTGGAAAGGAAGTAATAAGCACAGTGTGTGTATTCCACCACACTCAGAAGTTAACGTCTAAGGCTAAAATAAAATATATTTATTGCCTTTAATTTCAAATGAGAGGGCTTTTGAAAGTGCTCACGTTACCGTGAATAACCTATAGTGTAGCGTATATGCTGTAACGGGGAGTGATTTTTTTAAACTGTTGATTTCAAAAGTGCTGACTTTACCATGAACTGCGTATAGAAGTATGTTGTATATAAACATTAGATATTTAAAATTCTTCAAATTCTCTGAACTCTCCCAGTGGTGTTGAGCTTAAAGATTTGGAGATTCTTTGTACAGGGAGCCCTTTCCAATTCCCTTTATTTTCCGTGATGTCAGACAAAAGCTTGGCAGAAGCAACACCAAGTAAAAACAGAAAATCAACATAGACATATTTGTTGCCAATTTTGTATTAGTGTTACCGTACATGCTTCACAAGATAACTGTAAGAAAAATGATGTAACATCCTTCACTAAAGACAAAGTGATTCAGAGTGGCGTGAAACACAACCACTCACCTCCACGTTTGTTGCGTGACTGGCCTGGCCGCTTCCGGCAGAAGCAGTCGTTCCAACTCTTGAAATGGCAGCACCAGTGCTGCCAGCCCACGTGTGGGTGGGAAGTTTTAAACTGCCCACAGTACCTATCACAAATGTTGCCATGTCTTGTATGTCACTATTTTCACTTTATACGCTATCTACACGAGCTATTTTACCTGTTCCAAGTACAAGCAATTAGGTAATATGTTGTTACGAATGTAAATTTATATATGGACATGTTCACAAAAAAAAAAGATCTTGTGGTTGCAGTAAACTAAACAAGGTGTATATTTTTTGTATGTGTGTATATATAATTAAAAATCATTAACATATTGGTGGACCAAGAAATTCCTAATACGTTCTTTGTAGCAGGGAAGAACTCTTAAAGCTCAGCCCTAGCTTATCTTAGTGGTACATCACTAATAGCGTAATGCACATTCTGTAAAAAGAGCATTGGAAACAAATGCAAAAAAATTACGAATCAGAGCGAGACTCTCTTAAAAGTATGCATTTGTCCACTTGAAGGGCAACTTTGCAATGTTTCTGCTGTATAACCCTACAAAAGAAATTACAAAATTATAGGTGACACTTTAAGGAACATGTTTTTATAGGAGCTGTATCGGTGCAAGATTTTTTCTCACCACAAAAAAAATTGTGAATTTGTGCACGAAATGAGCGATGGCACTTAATGGGGTTTTTGTTCTCTGGCATGTACGCCATGAGTCATGCGGGAGGCAGGATAGAGCCAGTGGATAGCAGAGCCAACTTCAGTTCAGTGCCATAAAACTTGCTAGTAGNAGTCATGCGGGAGGCAGGATAGAGCCAGTGGATAGCAGAGCCAACTTCAGTTCAGTGCCATAAAACTTGCTAGTAGACAGGTATGGCATGTGGAGTGGGTGGCGGAAGACTGGGTTGTGACATCAGGTGGCCCAGTAGTAATTGCTTCTCTTGCACTGTGAGGCAGTCAGATAGGCGTGTGTGGTAAGAATAAGTTTTTTTTTAAAGATAGAAATTACACTTGCTTAGATTCTCTGCCCGTAATGTGCATACTCGCATCTTGAAATTTGTGACGAGTGGTCAAGCATGTCTGTAGGTCACATTATTAAACGTACGTGGAAATGAGGAATTGAAAGGGTGTGTGGCATATGAAAAATTTGTTTGCAGGTAGAACGAAGGCGGAGCCCAACCGAGATACCTACTGCCGTTGAGATGAGCCTTGACAAGAACGTCGTAGATGGAGCACAGAAGGGTGAGTTGCTGCTCCACTAACTTATGCAAAGGCCTTGCGATTGATCGCTGTAGTTGCCTTCAGTGTTTTGCTGTTGGTGCTAACGCTTATTACCGACGACAGCCAGCTAGAAAATTCTTCAATTTTCACGTAATGGACTTGTACATGTTTCGTCCTAACTGTCTGCATGACCTTTCAACTGCTGCATAAATTAAAAAAGAATGACGCATGGGGAAGGGAGAAAAGGTCTTGTGTGTCGCATCTTNGACCTTTCAACTGCTGCATAAATTAAAAAAGAATGACGCATGGGGAAGGGAGAAAAGGTCTTGTGTGTCGCATCTTCTGTGAGGTTGCACTTGAGTATGTCGAGCAGTACTGTTACGTCTGTAAGTTCGTTCACTGTCGATGGCATTCTGGAGTACTCAGAATAATGTGGGCTTCAGATTACAAAAAGTAGTCCTAGTGATGTTACAAGTAGCACTTACATTTATAAATACATTTCTAGTAAACTGTAACCGAGACCATGAAACTTGGCATCAATGCAGAGGATGACCATGTTTTTAATCCTAATTAATTTATACATATTTGTAAATGATTTTTAATTTGGCATAGTTAGGTTGTGGTGCTAAGGAAATTATTGACCTCTAAAGAGTGCTCTTGTGTACAATGAAAGGAAAGATAATTATAGTATTAAGGTCTGTGTACAGGCAGACGAGTCCAAGGTCTGTGTGGTAGTGAGAAGTACACTTAGCCGCATATCCCTAACTGTAATTTCAGGGGCCTTATAGATATTTAAATTCAAAGACATTTAATTTGTGTACGTTAAACATGTATACATTTTTATACTTTCAGTTAGGTTTCAAGCCCATGATGAATACCTTAACTAAGTAACAAATTTTGTGTTTGATATTCAAACAATTTTATTTGCATAGCAGGGTTTAAGCATCAACTCTAAAGCAATTATGCATGGTCATGTTTTGCTCCTTTTAAGACATACTCTCTTACCGTCTGATAAAGGAATTGATAGTGAATTTGACTTCAAGAAATTGAGTTTTGCTGCATATAGGGAACTTCTTTTTAGCTTTGATTTTGAAGTTGTCCTGTTAGTGATGGTTGGGCTGTACATGCTGACGTTATGTCTCGATGATAGTGTGTACCTGCAGTTTCTGGGGAACACATTGTCGAAGCTCCTCAAAGAAGTTTCTCGTAATATTCAACACCAGTTGTGGTTTCAACGTGATGGTGCAACGCCTCATTTCTCTCATAATGTCCAAGAGCATTTGAACTGCAGATTTGGTGAGCAATGAATTGGCCACACTGGACTCATTGCATGGCCTTCTTATTCTTCTGACCTCACCCCATTTTAGTATTTTGTGTGTGTGGGGGCACTTACAGAGCTTGGTTTACGAGACTCCAATTGAATCGGAGGAAGAGCTCATCGCTCGGGTGCTCGCAACTGCTTACTCTGTGCCTGGGGTCTTTGAATGTGTACGCTAGGAAATGGCACTTCGTTGTTGATCTTGTAACGAAGCAGGAGACTGCACTTTTAAACAATTTTTGTAAAGGATTACAATTAAATTGAAATATAATGGTTTCATTCTCAATCACACCAATATGTACCTCAATTATCAACTCACAACTTATGGTTTTTTAATAAAACACATCTTTTTTTGGTCTCTTCTAACATCCCTAGAAATATTGAGTATTGAGTTTTTTTACACCCGGTGTTCTTTATGCATATTGGTTGAAGATGTTCAAGTATGTTAAGTGTACAAACATGCAGGTTGTTTGAGGAAATAATTCTAATTATAACAAATTCTGTCAGAAATATTTATACGACTTCTGTTTTCTTCTCTGTAATGTGTATTTTCCTGTTACACAGAGGGGGTGGACAAAATTATAAACATATTTAATGTGAAAACCCTTATGATTACGGGTTGTACTGAATCCTTTCAGTACAGCCATGCCATGGATCGTAACAGTCTGCCGCTTAGTGTCCATGAAGACAAGAGTTTTAAGTCCTTTCACTAGCAGTACAGACTGTATTTGAACGTTTCCGTAGTTGACAAACATCAGTGTGTCTAAACTTTCAGACTTTTGAAAAGGCACATTTTTTGGAGTGCGACTAACTGTATTGTCTGTGATGTAAACAACCGATTTTATGCGGGTGTGCAGGGAACGTTATGTATTAGAGACAGCCTACACAAAATATCTTAAGATGTCATCTTCGAAGCGGAATGGTGGGTGACAGTTGAAACTAGAAGAATGTTGAAGTAGACAGTGGTTTCGAAGCTTGAGGTACTGATGCGTCAGACAGTGGCGGATTTAGAAACCCGTAGTGGGCTTCTTGTGTTGGGATACTGTGTATTGGGTTCAAACCATTTGCCTACCAGTACACCTTATTTTAATGCTACATGAAAATAACAGTACTCTGTGTATATGCTANGACCTTTCAACTGCTGCATAAATTAAAAAAGAATGACGCATGGGGAAGGGAGAAAAGGTCTTGTGTGTCGCATCTTTTGTGAGGTTGCACTTGAGTATGTCGAGCAGTACTGTTACGTCTGTAAGTTCGTTCACTGTTGATGGCATTCTGGAGTACTCAGAATAATGTGGGCTTCAGATTACAAAAAGTAGTCCTAGTGACGTTACAAGTAGCAGATACATTTATAAATACAGTTCTAGTAAACTGTAACCGAGACCATGAAACTTGGCATTAATGCAGAGGATACCCATGTTTTTAATCCTAATTAATTTATACTTATTTATAAATGATTTTTAATTTGGCATAGTTAGGTTGTGGTGCTAAGGAAATTATTGACCTCTAAAGAGTGCTCTTGTGTACAATGAAAGGAAAGATAATTATAGTATTAAGGTCTGTGTACAGGTAGATGAGTCCAAGGTCTGTGTGGTAGTGAGAAGTACACTTAGCCGCATATCCCTAACTGTAATTTCAGGGGCCTTATAGATATTTAAATTCAAAGACATTTAATTTGTGTACGTTAAACATGTATACATTTTTATACTTTCAGTTAGGTTTCAAGCTCATGATGAATACCTTAAGTAAGTAACAAATTTTGTTTTTGATATTTAAACAATTTTATTTGTATAGCAGGGTTTAAGCATCAACTCTAAAGCAATTATGCATGGTCATGTTTTGCTCCTTTTAAGACATACTCTCTTACCGTCTGATAAAGGAATTGATAGTGAATTTGACCTCAAGAAATCAAGTTTTGCTGCATATAGGGAACTTCTTTTTAGCTCTGATTTTGAAGTTGTCCTGTTAGTGATGGTTGGGTTGTACATGCTGACATTATGTCTCAATGATAATCTGTACCTGCAGTTTCTGGGGAACACATTGTCGAAGCTCCTCAAAGAAGTTTCTCGTAATATTCAACACCAGTTGTGGTTTCAACGTGACGGTGCAACGCCTCATTTCTCTCATAATGTCCAAGAGCATTTGAACTGCAGATTTGGTGAGCAACGAATTGGCCACACTGGACTCATTGCATGGCCTTCTTATTCTCCTGACGTCACCCCATTTTAGTATTTTGTGTGTGTGGGGGCACTTACAGAGCTTGGTTTACGAGACTCCAATTGAATCGGAGGAAGAGCTCATCGCTCGGGTGCTCGCAACTGCTTACTCTTAGCCTGGGGTCTTTGAATGTGTACGCAAGGAAATGGCACTTCGTTGTCGATCTTGTAACGAAGCAGGAGGCTGCACTTTTAAACAATTTTTGTAAGGGATTACAATTAAATTGAAATGTAATGCTTTCATTCTCAATCACGTCAAAATGTACCTCAATTATCAACTCACAACTTATGGTTTTTTTAATAAAACAAATATTTTTTGGTCTCTTGTAACATCCCTAGAAGTTTTGTGTATTGAGTTTTTTTACATCTGGTGTTCTTTATGCATATTGGTTGTAGATGTTCAAGTATGTTAAGTGTACAAACATGCAGGTTGTTTGAGGAAATAATTCTAATTATAACAAATTCTGTCAGGAATATTTATACGACTTCTGTTTTCTTCTCTGTAATGTGTATTTTCCTGTTACACAAAGGGGGTGGACAAAATTATAAACATATTTAATATGAAAACCGTTATGATTACGGGTTGTACTGAATCCTTTCAGTACAGCCATGCCATGGATCGTAACAGTCTGCCGCTTAGTGTCCATGAAGACAAGAGTTTTAAGTTCTTTCACTAGCAGTACAGACTGTATTTGAACGTTTCCGTAGTTGACAAACATCAGTATGTCTGAACTTTCAAACTTTTGAAAAGGCACATTTTTTGGAGTGCGACTCACTGTATTGTCTGTGATGTAAACAACCGATTTTATGCGGGTGTGCAGGGAACGTTATGTATTAGAGACAACCTACACAAAATATCTTAAGATGTCATCTTCGAAGCGGAATGGTGGGTGACAGTTGAAACTAGAAGAATGTTGAAGTAGACAGTGGTTTTGAAGCTTGAGGTACTGATGCGTCAGACAGTGGCGGATAAAAAAACCGTAGTGGGCTTTTTGTGTTGGGATACTGTGTATTAGGTTCAAACCATTTGCCTACCAGTACACCTTATTTTAATGCTACATGAAAATAACAGTACTCTGTGTATATGCTATCAAAATCATTTTTAAAATTGTCTGATAAGTTCATGTATTAATACTGTACTACCAACAATGTTTTTGGTTTCTAGAATGTAATTTTATTCAGTGTGAAATTAAGTNCCCCCCCAATTCTTGATCTGCCACTGGGTCTCAGATGACCTCCAGGATTATCACCCTTTCCAAGAGTAACTACTAGGAGCTGTGATGGCACAGAGTGGCTGTTCAAAATAATTGGTGTCACCGGAGGGTGTACATATTTGTCCCGGGCCCCGAGGCTCAGAGCTGTCCCAGATGCTCAAGAGTTACTGAAAGAAAAGGACACCTGTGAAGGGGACCCTGAAATATTAATTTGTCACGGGCCCCAAATTTTCTGTCGATGGCCCTGGGTGACACCATGTAATGCTCTAAAGTGGTGCAGAGAATGGACACATCTGCATTTACATTATTCCAGGCAACCAATTGTGCTTATAGCATGTGGAGGATGCCAACAAAAAACTATTATGTTGATGCTTCCTCCTTAATGTTAAGCATGGATGGGGACTCTGTGATGGTATTGGGCAGGATAGTTTGGCATGGTCTGTTACAACTTGTGTTCTGCTTGGGAAGATCACAGCAGATCAGCATTTCAGAGTTCTGGATGATTATCTCCAGTCCACCCTATTCTCCAAGACTGTGTTTCCTGGAAAATGTTCTGTGTTCCAAGATAATACACTGCATATTGAATCCAAGCATGGTTTCATGAGTTTGATGGTAAAGCATCTTTTCTGTCTTCAGTCTGTGATCCTGTAATATTTTTTGGCCAACCCCCTTCTAATATAAAGGTCTTGTGTTGTGTCCCAGATGCATGTGTATACAACACTATACTAAAACTATAGCTTCTACCTTTAAAATAGTTTGTTCGAAATTTCCTGATGAATGTATGCCTTCTCACATCATGATTAGTTACACAAATTATAGCAACGTGTATAAATTTAAGGATGTTAAGTGGAGTGAAATTTTGAAAACATCGGAAACTTCTGTTCCCACTGACAAGGTGTTCTACTTGCATCATGTTTCATTCGCCCTTCAGAAACATTTTTGCAAATGAAACCATAAAAATTCTTACTTGTAAATTATTTTATGCTTTGTGCGCTTATCCTTTAATTTCTTATTATGAAATAGAGAAATGTGTAACTGTTGTGCTGGTTCTGTGTACAATCTGCATCCTTCCTCTTTTCCTTTATCAGCACGTCTCTTTCGAAGGAGTCACTGTATTGTGTTTCCTCATGTTGTCTTCAGATGACAGGATGAGTAAAAAGCAACATTTTTATGTTTCTGTGATGTATTTACCATTTTACAAACCCATATGTTTGTGGTGGGGTAACACTGCTGGTGGTATTCCATACATTGTTTGNTGATGTATTTACCATTTTACAAACCCATATGTTTGTGGTGGGGTAACACTGCTGGTGGTATTCCATACATTGTTTGCGGTATTGGTTTGTGTTGTGGCCAAGATTGACCAAATGAATAAAGAGAACAACTCGGTTTAGAAAGGTTGAGTCAGCAGTGAATGCAACATTTAAGTTATTTCAACTAGAAGCATTCAAAATCTTTTGGGCTTGAACCACCTGAATAATAAAGGGCACAGCTACTGCATGTGAGGGATGTTTCAGACAAATGGAGGTTGCTTGTTGATTTTACAGCCTGAATTGTTCGCAAGCTGTGAAACTGGAATTTCATAAGTAATATTTTGAGGACTTTTTCTGTTCTACATTACCGTGGAATTGTTTCAAGTAATCCATCATCAGTGAAAGGCAGTAGTAATCTTATGTAATCACCACAGTAAAGACTCAAACAAGTGAACCTTTAAGGGTACTTTATTGTGAAATGTCTAAAATCTGTGCTTGCACATACATACGCGTATCTCAGTAAATAAATTTTACTGAAATAAAACATTGTTTCAAGAGGAAAAAGTGTTTAAAGTGTACACTTTTGAGGCTTTAGTTACTTTTATCTTATCAGTCATTTTTTATCCTTACATCACTTTTTAAAATAAATATCACCATGTAAGTAATAAACACAGTGTATATATTTCACTGGACTTTAAATTTAATGTCTAAGGCTACAATAAAATATTTTTGTTGTCTATTATTCGAAATGGAAGGCNTATCTACGGCTACAATAAAATATTTTTGTTGTCTATTATTCGAAATGGAAGGCTTCAAAAAGTGTTCACTTTACCGTGCATAGCCTATACCACGTTTAACTTTTCATATTTAGTATATTCAAAGAGAAAAAATAGTGAGAGTGGTTAAGGGCTTCCCTGCATATTTTCCTTAAGGGAATGGATGAAAGTACAAAGTGGCATGTAGTTTGATCTATTGACTTACATTGCGTGTAATAGTGTTAAATGCTTGCTAGCCTGCATTGTTTCCCTTGCCCGTCCAGCTCGCGAGAGCGAAGGAATGTCTGGTGGTCCCGCGAACGGTAATCCAAGACGCTTGTGGAGATGTACAAAGGGATGCCGCCGTAATAAGCCAATCGCAACTCCTGACCTTGGGCGGATTGAATTTA
>NQII01005023.1:74062-94017 GCA_002778355.1 Clitarchus hookeri | reverse complement strand
CCTCTGTCTCTTTTCTCTACCTCTCCTCTCTCTATCTCTCCTTCTCTCCTCTTAGCTGCGTGAATTAATTAAAAATCAAATTTAGTTATTTTATTTTTATTAAGACCAGATACTAGGGAGAACCCTTAACAAAATCATATTTTTGCAGGCCATATTATATAGATGTATACAGCTGCGAGCCCAGCTGCCTGGCCCCCTTCCTGCTGTTTCGCATAGTTCTCATTCACTTTTCCTCTTATTGGTAAGGGGCCACGGTGCCTGAGCGGTTAGACTGATCGTCTCCCACCAAGGCGAACCGGGCTCAATCCCCTGCCGAGGATTTTCGCAAGTGGGAATCGTGCTGGACGATGCCGCTTGTTGGCGGGTTTTCTCTGGCATCTCCCGTTTCCCCCGCCCTTTCATTCCGGCGCTGCTCGACATTTACCTCACTCCATCCTTATCGGTTCTCGAGACCTCGATGTTAAGAGCCGCCCAAATCTTTTCACTCACTCTTATCGGGAACACAATTACGTGAGCAACGTTAGCCGGGCGCAGCGGAGTTTACTATATTCTGATAGGCAAGTGGCCAATACACTTTGTGCCACGGCTACTTCCACCTAGNCCGGGCGCAGCGGAGTTTACTATATTCTGATAGGCAAGTGGCCAATACACTTTGTGCCACGGCTACTTCCACCTAGGTTGTTGTTTTCACGACGTAATGGGAATCGCACCTCTGCATGACTCACGCCTACGCAAGGACAGAGTCCAGCCTTGGATGACGTGCGGGGGAGGTGATATACGAAGCACCTGTGGTTGACATATCGCACCTAGCGGCGACGAACGAAGGTCGGAGATTGCCTCGTTCGCCCGAGAAACCTCTTGGATACCAACTCGGGTCATCTGGCATGCGCATGTGCGGAATTATACAGAAAGGGTTAGAGCCTGTATGTAAACACAGCCTCCCCCCCCCCCTCTGCCGACGGAAGATGTGCACCAGAAAGGGGCCGCGGTTGCCGCAGCGGCGAACCTGGTTCGATTCCCGGCGGGGTCGCCCCCGCTGGTTGTTGGATTTCCTTGGGTGTCTCCCGTTTCCCCCGCCTCCGCATTCCGACGCTGCTCCATACTCACCTCGTTTCACCCTCATTGGCTCTCAAAACATAACTGTTGAGAGTTTTTTTTTCTAACGAGCCCCCAAATCCCGCTACACCATCGTGAGCCCCCATCACATTTCTGTGGGCCGGCCCTCCGGTATGAATATTAGTAGGTAAGACGGCAGGAGAATGGGATGTATCTCAAGGCAAGCCCTATAATTGCCTTAGGTCGGGAGACGATAGGGTCATTTCTAGTTAGCGAAGATAGACTTGTGTGAGTTTTATTGCGGGGTGATATGAAATAAGTGAGTTCGGAGCTGTTTTGATAACCAGGGTCGCGCTGTGCGGCACTTGTGGCGTGGAGCAGAACTGAACCTCCACCCTATAGGTANAGCTGTTTTGATAACCAGGGTCGCGCTGTGCGGCACTTGTGGCGTGGAGCAGAACTGAACCTCCACCCTATAGGTATAATGTATTCACGGTAACTTCAAGATTTTTTGAAGCCCTGCTAAAGATCTACTTTCCAGCCCATTTCNGTACCAGCCATCTCTCTGTGTCGCAGAAAAAAGTGTCAAGTTTTACAGGCCAAGAAAGATTGGCAAGTACAGTGTAGTAGTGTGTGTTTGTGTGCGCTTGTTAGTGGAGGCGTGCACGAGCAGGTCGAACCTCCACATATACAGCATGTTCACAAAAATCACCTACAAACTCCGTCTAGTTATTCCTCACATCAGTATAGCGTAGACTAAAGATGAGGTGAACCAGTTTCCGTGTCCCGACGTGGAACTGTTTTTCTGCCAACACGGCTTGCAAAAACGGCGTGGATTGGATTTGATGTTCGAATACTGTTTAGTAAACAAGTGCTTTGAGATGTTTGTATACTTCCTCTAACCTATTTGGAATGCGGTTGGATTAAATTGAAATTGGTGAAAATATTTATTCATATAAAAGAGCTTGTCCTTTGAATACTAAGATACAAACAAACACGTTCATCACTGTTGACCANGAAAATATTTATTCATATAAAAGAGCTTGTCCTTTGAATACTAAGATACAAACAAACACGTTCATCACTGTTGACCATGTGACTTTGACAGTTGAGTTCCTTTTGGGGTAGGTCAATGTTGAGTGCACACGCAGAAGACGAATAAGCGGTCTACCTCGTCGTTAGTCAATGAAATATAGAGATATAGATGCTGTACCACGCATGCACAGTAGGGAAGAGTTGCATTCGACTCCAATGCGACTGGATGCACGTGAGTGGCAACCACCATTTTTTCCATAACCTATTCCTTATGTACACCGACAGTAATTTTCTGTATATGCGTGTGTTCATTCACTGGTACACCACAAGTACCTTGAGAGTAAATTTGGTCCCGTGCTATTCGCAGTAAACCTGTCGCTCATCCCCACCTTTATAGGCGTGTACCATCCTTAGGAAGCGAGTTAGGCTTATATATATATATGACACACATACACGTTTCGTATATACTTACGCGAGGAATCACTTGACTCGATACCAGAAAATAACATCACGGGCTGGTGGTTTCTCCCCCTAACTCCTCGGGACCCCCTTTTTGGGACGGCAAGACGAAGGGTCGCACAGAACAAAGTGTAATGTTACTAAGGGCTGCTCACTACAAAGTGAGCACTTTTATAAATAAGTCACTGCTCCTACCCGCATATATTTTAACGGGCGCATTGTGTGATATGCGCCGTTGCTTACGATGGAGGGAAAGTAGTTCCATATCTTAACGTCAAATAAAAAGTGCTAGGTAACCATTTGCGACAAATTATTTATTTAGCTTCCTGTTTTTTTTTAGTGCATCAAAGTGCAAAAGTGAGCAGGTATGTAAAATATTTACTTTTCTAATAATTTCACAGTTTCACTTGACCGACGCATGAACAAAGTGATGAGGCTCATGGCAATGTTAATTTTACATAAGGCGGAAGAATACACAACATACATACAATTAGATCCTAAGCAGGACTTTCAAAAGTGCTCCATTTACCGTGAACAGCTTTATACGACAGTATTTTTTTGTTATCTGTGACCCGTTAGAAACTGACGTTGCCGTTAGTGTAATATACTGTAAAGCCGTTAATGTAGCATCANTTTTGTTATCTGTGACCCGTTAGAAACTGACGTTGCCGTTAGTGTAATATACTGTAAAGCCGTTAATGTAGCATCACGTAGAGGGAGGCTAGCTCGTGCCAAGCGCGCGTCCAAAACGCACAGTAGTTTCTCCCTTTCCGTTTTTCCCCCGTTAGTCATCGCGTTATTAATGAAGCGCGCGCTCGTGTGTGTCTTGGAAGCCGGCCAGCTTCATCGATCTGGCGGGATCCGCCGCTCGGGTCGCCCNTAGCTCGTGCCAAGCGCGCGTCCAAAACGCACAGTAGTTTCTCCCTTTCCGTTTTTCCCCCGTTAGTCATCGCGTTATTAATGAAGCGCGCGCTCGTGTGTGTCTTGGAAGCCGGCCAGCTTCATCGATCTGGCGGGATCCGCCGCTCGGGTCGCCCGTGCGCACGCGCGGGGTTCGTCCTCCTGCCCAGTTGGCCCTGTCAATGGATGACGGATCGCGTGTAGTGCCGCGTCCCTGGACTGCGTGCTCGTTGATGTCCGCGTCCCCCTGCGGTGGACGGTCGCAACTCGCCCCGCGTCACGTCGATGCATCTGGGTTCCGTTCCGTTCACAGCTGTCGACGCCTGCTTCGTGTTTTCGCGCCTCCTGCCATGATCTTCAATCCGCGACGCTGTTGTGAGTATGCGCTTCGTGTTGACATCTAAAGACAGGGGGGGTCCTTGAAACTTTGTGATTTCGAGGACTCCATTGAAATGACGTACCCCCGAACGTTTCTATAACACAAGCTAACAAAATATTTCCACTTACACAACCTGTTTGTTACAATCTCGAGTCGCGTTCGCAACAAGATGTGCAATCACCAGTTTCGTTGATAACAAAAGTTATACAGTTATAGCCCAATTTCAACATTTTTATGAAAAGTGGTAAATATATTGCTTTCACTAGTGGTGTAACGATTTCAGCATTTAAAAGCTTTNTTTCAACATTTTTATGAAAAGTGGTAAATATATTGCTTTCACTAGTGGTGTAACGATTTCAGCATTTAAAAGCTTTTTTGTTTGTTTTTTCGTTTGAGTTGAATGTTTATTTATTTTGAAACTTAATTATTTTAAAGCCCCTGCCCGCAGGCATAGCTATAACTGTATTTCCGGACATCACCTCAAAATTTTATTTATATACTTTGGTTTGTTTACATTTCACGTATTTTGACAGTTCTACTTCTTTCTTTTATTTTGTTATGTGATCTGAGTTCAAATGTCTTTGGTAGTGGTAATTATTTTGTCGTCGGTTCTTCTCATTGCATTTTACTTGGTTTAATCCAGCAGTTTTGGCCACGGAGTAATGTATTAATTACAGAACTGTTAATACTGTGGCGTGTCAGGAAGTGACGTCTTTTTGGAATTTACCGTTTAATTAGCGACACCGTGTGAACCCCGTGGCTAGTCACTCTCTCATCAGACACCATGAGCGGTAGATCGTAGAGTCCTGTCTGCAAGATTTGCTGTTAAATTTGTAATTACCGCCCATCGCAATGGTAGGGAAGGTGTTTGAGAGGCGCCAAGTTGCTTTCAATGTGCGGGGCACGATAAGAAGAGACCCAAAACCGCACAGCCATTAGATTTGAAGTGCTGCAAGTACTTCTGCTGCCGTATCCACCTAAGTATGACCTACAGAAGGCGTGGTAATATCAAGTTACGTGATTTTACGTATGTGTGCTACAAACGTTCTACGCTGTTTGGAATTAGTAAATTATTTTGAAGTTTAAGAGAGAAACATTCGGATTTTAAAATTTTATCAGAATTTAATAAGGGCGTTAATTTAGTTAAGAACGCTATCCAGAAGCCAGTAGATGGGTTTTCTTGCTCTAAAGCCCTACAACATCCACGAACATTTTACAAGTATTAAATGCTGAGAAATAAATGAACCAGCTTCAGTTTTTCTGCTCACGTAAATTCTATATTTCGTCTGCTAATATTAAGAGAGATGATATAGTTTTACCGATTCCTTCACAACTGAAATATTTTGATTGGCAGCATTTTTCATTGGATTCATAATTATTTAAACACTGCATTCTGAACTGATTACTTTTATTATTAATTATGAATTCTTATCTTTCACTTACATTTTAATTAATAAAATTGCCGCTTTCTGCACCAAATGATTATGTTTTGTGTAGAATTGGAAGTATTCAGTATTTTATTATCAAGTGATTTTCATGTTTGGGGTCCTAGTGTTCATACAAATGGTACGATTATTTGTCTTATGTGTGTCTTTGAAGGGTAATTTGTCTCACGTAATTTATGTTTTTTTAAGCGTCTCTTTAATGCGGCAGAAATATTCTTTGCGCTGCTCGCCTGTGATTGCAGTTACAAATCAGGCATATCTTCGTCACACTTTAAAGTTTTAAGCCANTAAGCGTCTCTTTAATGCGGCAGAATTATTCTTTGCGCTGCTCGCCTGTGATTGCAGTTACAAATCAGGCATATCTTCGTCACACTTTAAAGTTTTAAGCCATTTAACTGACGCTGTGTCAGTCAAAGGGAAGCCGACTGGCGTGGCGTCATTTTCATTTCGGCCAGACGCCACGCACATGGGGAAAGCGAGCGGCGCGGCAGGAAATTTTTTACACACTACCCTTACGCCACCCGACAATCCTCAAAAGATTCTAAACTTAATTTTTCCTTTTGCTTACAAGGAGACGTCAGGGGTGTGGGTAGTGCTCCGGCCAGACCACACGCTTGGTAAACTGAGTGCCAGGATCTCAGGCCTTGTGGTAGGACATGCTCGGTGCGATCTGGTAAATCAGATCGGGGCTACGCTCGGTGCGGCCTGATGAAAGGTCGGAGCTACGGATTTGGTCAATTTCGATGAGCGCTGGTCATGTCTGCGTTGAGAGGGCGTGATCCCTCTTTCCCCGCCTACTGGGAGGCCGGGGTGCGGAAAGGCCGTAATGGCTAAGATCGCCCCGTTAACAAATAAAAGCATGGCTTCAGCTGTGTTATATATATATGCTTACAAGGAAAACATTTTGTTTTATTTGCATACAGAAGTAACTCCCACAAAAAAATTTGGCTCCCAAACGTATGGGCGTATTTAGTTTGGAAGTAATCAGTTATCTCTACAGTAGTCCCTTGTTTATAAGCTGAAGGACTCCAGCTGTCGGTGGACTACAGTTTAAGGATGGCCGATCCATGGAATACTTGTTTTCTAGAGTATTGGCCGAATATTTGAGTTTTGTGTACTTAGAGATGAGGGCCCTAAGAGGTGACTAGCCCAAATGTTGGACAATCATGTGTTTATTTAAAAAAAAAACATTGTAAACAAACATTTGGTGTCACGTTTCGTTCTGTATTTCACAGGGTGGAGCTAAAAAAAATTACTTTCGTTTTTTTTTGTTATTTCCGAAAGTATATACGTTTTTCCAGTATTCAGGTGGAAGGCATCACATCTGGATCTACTTAAAACATATTGGTGGGCTTCTCCTAGTTTATTGTGTTGTATATCGCTTCCAGCAGTTTGCAACCTGCGTGGAAGTTTTTACGTGGATATGCCAGTAAATTAGGCAGAATGAAAATGCAGTAGCTTTCAAAGGTAGCATGACTTGTTTCAGAATGGAGTGAGAAGAGATTGGTGTTTTAGATAAATATGTATTCGCTAATTGAAGTAATTAACAGCATTCGCTTATGCAATTTATAATGTTTTATGGCAACTGACAGCGTTATAAAACCGTGTAGGAAAATTCACTCTATAATTTAGGGCGTTATGATGCACGTTACTTACAGTGTGAACAATGCGTGGAGAATTCATTAAATGGACACTACACAATAGTAAAGCNAACAATGCGTGGAGAATTCATTAAATGGACACTACACAATAGTAAAGCAAATTGATTTCTGAACATAATTGTGCATACAATTTGGTGTTCTGGTTTAAAATCGGCAAGGTACTATTGTTACTGCATAATTACATACTTATCTACATTGACCTACCCCCAAAGGAACTCAACTGTCAAATTCACACGGTCAACANTTACTGCATAATTACATACTTATCTACATTGACCTACCCCCAAAGGAACTCAACTGTCAAATTCACACGGTCAACAGTGATGAACGTGTTTGTTCATATCTTAATTTTCAAAGGGCAAGCTCTGTTATATTAATAAATACTTTCACCAATTTAAATTTAATCCAACCGCATTCCAAATAGGTTAGAGGAAGTATACAAACATCACAAAGCACTAAACGTATATTAGTCTAGTTCATTGCACTGAGTGACTGTAGAAACTAGAGGCATATGTTACGCGTGTATAGGGTGTGGCAAGTGTTTGAGAGACCGAGGTACT
The DNA here is from genome assembly GCA_002778355.1 of Clitarchus hookeri. Classification (NCBI taxonomy): domain Eukaryota; kingdom Metazoa; phylum Arthropoda; class Insecta; order Phasmatodea; family Phasmatidae; genus Clitarchus; species Clitarchus hookeri. The sequence continues at coordinate 86,522 of NQII01005023.1, read as the reverse complement.
GCCACGTTCGGTGCAGCTATAAACTTGTAATCTGGCCAAGCATCGTAAATACACACGCACACTTTGAAATACCCAACACGAGGGATGCCCGTAAGTAGGTCAAAACTCTGCTGCACTGTGTATTACTGCAAATGTGTGTTACGCTCTTTTGATGAGGTGAAGTGGCGACGTAAATATTTTATGCGAAGGTTCATGCTANGTGTACTTAGAGATGAGGGCCCTAAGAGGTGACTAGCCCAAATGTTGGACAATCATGTGTTTATTTAAAAAAAAAAAACATTGTAAACAAACATTTGGTGTCACGTTTCGTTCTGTATTTCACAGGGTGGAGCTAAAAGAAATTACTTTCGTTTTTTTTTTGTTATTTCCGAAAGTATATACGTTTTTCCAGTATTCAGGTGGAAGGCATCACATCTGGATCTACTTAAAACATATTGGTGGGCTTCTCCTAGTTTATTGTGTTGTATATCGCTTCCAGCAGTTTGCAGCCTGCGTGGAAGTTTTTACGTGGATATGCCAGTAAATTAGGCAGAATGAAAATGCAGTAGCTTTCAAAGGTAGCATGACATGTTTCAGAATGGAGGGAGAAGAGATTGGTGTTTTAGATAAATATGTATTCGCTAATTGAAGTAATTAACAGCATTCGCTTATGCAATTTATAATGTTTTATGGCAACTGACAGCGTTATAAAACAGTGTAGGAAAATTCACTCTATAATTTAGGGCGTTATGATGCACGTTACTTACAGTGTGAGCAATGCGTGGAGAATTCATTAAATGGACACTACACAATAGTAAAGCAAATTGATTTCTGAACATAATTGTGCATACAATTTGGTGTTCTGGTTTAAAATCGGCAAGGTACTATTGCTACTGCATAATTACATACTTATCTACATTGACCTACCCCCAAAGGAACTCAACTGTCAAATTCACACGGTCAACAGTGATGAACGTGTTTGTTCATATCTTAATTTTCAAAGGGCAAGCTCTGTTATATTAATAAATACTTTCACCAATTTCAATTTAATCCAACCGCATTCCAAATAGGTTAGAGGAAGTATACAAACATCACAAAGCACTAAACGTATATTAGTCTAGTTCATTGCACTGAGTGACTGTAGAAACTAGAGGCATATGTTACGCGTGTATAGGGTGTGGCAAGTGTTTGAGAGACCGAGGTACTGCCACGTTCGGTGCAGCTATAAACTTGTAATCTGGCCAAGCATCGTAAATACACACGCACACTTTGAAATACCCAACACGAGGGATGCCCGTAAGTAGGTCAAAACTCTGCTGCACTGTGTATTACTGCAAATGTGTGTTACCCTCTTTTGATGAGGTGAAGTGGCGACGTAAATATTTTATGCGAAGGTTCATGCTAGTTTGACGCCATATTGTAATTTAAATAACTTGTCTATGTTATTAACTGTTTAATTAGAGCGCAGAAAGTACTTTATTTTTCCTGTTCGTATGGTGAACAATAGCTCGTGCCTCTGGTTTAGCACAATAATTTATTAGAATTGGTAAACTTTACAAGGAATGACTTTTTGTTCTGATCTGCCTCATCTATAGGCGAATGAACAGTGAAGTTTGCGTCCCTTTAAAGAAGCATACAAGCACGTAAATTTTCGTCTCGCAGTTTAATGAACACATAAGAGTACCAAATTTTTTTTGTACGCTCACATACGATATTGGATTACGTAAGCTCTTTACGAAACCTGTGGAATGACTTGCTTCAGCTACGCATCATTTTTGAATTTCGCGTTAGCCTTTTCGGAATTGAGACTGTTCGTAATATTACACAATGGTACGTCATTAACAAAACGTATATTAATCATTTCGAGATCTATGCGCAGAAGTTTATGACCATATCGGCTGTGGGAAATCTCAGATCTTAACTTGGTTCAAAAGTAACAGCTTTTACCAGCATCCTCCCCTCCATCTTCTAATACCATGATGCTATAATTTACCGTATTTTATACTTAATCTTTGACTTGAGTTTTTTTTTTTTAGTCTCCGTAGAGAGGCATGTTACTTAAGGTGGCGCCGTGATTCCATATTCATTTTGCGTGCACGAGGATTAAATGCAGGTATGATACTCCTCGAACGGATCAATTCGAAGGAAAAAAAGACGGGGGCAAGTGATTACGCATCAGAGAGAAAAAAAAGCAATGCTATAGTTGTTTTTATTGAATAATCTTAAAGTCTTGGTATTTGTATTGAATTTTTTTTCAAAATACCTCATGGCTGCTGCGGTGTGGTTAGTAGTCAGCCCACTCGCCTCCCACGACCACTGACCGTATCCGATTCACGACGGAGTCACGTGGGAAACATGTCTGACGTTGCCGTTAGGTTTTCTCGGGGCTCTTCCGTTTCCCCATTCTTGCATTCTGCCACAGCTCCATCACCACCTTACTTTACCCTCACCGACGCTCAAAATCTCTCAACTCAAAATACTAGTTTACAATGCTACGTTAACGGCGTATTTCCAAACTAGCTGTATAAGCTGTTCACGGTTACCAACTTAAAACTATTATAAAGCCCTGCTAACGCTCTACTTCTTGGCCCTACCTCCCCCCCCCTTCAGCCTCTTACAAACAAAGCTTGTAGGAAAATACACCAAAGGGACACCGCATCGGTTTCGTGCGCACTAAGTGTAATATTATTTCTCATAAGAACTATTTTTTTTTTTTACTAGGCATTACCAAAACACCTTTCTTCTTCCTGTGTTTATACATATTAATTATTAATGAAATATTTTATAGTTGGAATATAAGTAAAAGTTCGATTTAACTAAAAAAAATAAGGATTTATATTAACACAATTATAAAACGTTTGTAATACGTGACGTTTTTCTAGGAAACAGCCAAGCACGGCATACAAAGAGGTTTGTTTCGAAAAAGTGTGAAGAAACCGCGAATACTTTATATTACAAATTTTGAGCAAAACATAGGCCATTACAAAATACTTTCAACTAAGGCNCCTTCATCCTCTTACAAACAAAGCTTGTAGGAATACACCAAAGGGACACCGCATCGGTTTCGTGCGCACTAACTGTGATATTATTTCTCATAAGAACTATTTTTTTTTTACTAGGCATTACCAAAACACCTTTCTTCTTCCTGTGTTTATACATATTAATTATTAATGAAATATTTTATAGTTGGAATATAAGTAAAAGTTCGATTTAACTAAAAAAAAATAAGGATTTATATTAACACAATTATAAAACGTTTGTAATACGTGACGTTTTTCTAGGAAACGACCAAGCACGTTATACAAAGGGTGAATTTGCAAAGGTTTGTTTCGAAAAAGTGCGAAGAAACCGCGAATACTTTATATTACAAATTTTGAGCAAAACATAGGCCATTACAAAATACTTTCAACTAAGGCNCGAAGAAACCGCGAATACTTTATATTACAAATTTTGAGCAAAACATAGGCCATTACAAAATACTTTCAACTAAGGCAGCCTGTTAACATCCGCAGACTAAAGATGAGGTAGGCCCATCTCGTTGGCTGCGCACGACCAGTCTCCGTGTCCCAACACCGTACAGCTTTTCTGCCAACACGTCTAGCGAAAACGGCGTGGATTGAATTTGAGGTTCGAGCACTATTTAGTAAAGAAATGCTTTCAAATGGTTTTTATACTTCCTCTATAAAATGTGTAATGCAGTTTGATTAAATTCTAATTGGTCAAAGTATTTTATTAACGTAGTAGTGGTTGTCATTTCAAAATTAAGATATAAACAAGCACGGTTATCACTGTTGGCCTTGTGACTTCGACAGTTATTTTCCTTTGGCAGGTTAATGTTGGGCACATGCGCAGAAGACGAATAAGCGGCCTACCTCATCTTTTTAGTTTGTGGTTACATCACATGCTGTGTGGCATTTACGTAACCACCACCTCGTCTTGTAACCACAAAGAGAACTGCCAGTTTGTGTGCGCGTCACTGCCTCTGATAGCCGTAAAAGTGCTCTGTGCGAGTTTTACCGCTCTTCAGCATTCCGTTGCTAAACGGCTTTACACCGTGGCCTAATACATGTAAGAACCGCGCAAATTAGACACTGTCTCCCGCTCTCCTTTTTCCCCTACCACAACCAATCTTAGGGGCCGCGGTGGTGTCGTGGTTAGAATTCTCGCCTCCTACCAAGGCGAACCGGGTTCGATTCCCGGCGGGGTCGCCCCCCGGATTTTCGCACGTGGAAATCGTGCCGGGCGATGCCGCTGGTCAGCGGGTTTTCTCGGGGATCTCCTGTTTCACCCTCCCTTACGTTCATGCGCAGCTCCATACTCACCTCACCTGACCCTCATCGGCTCTCAAGATAGACCTCGGATGTTAAGAGCCGCGCAAATCTCTCCACTCGAGTAATTAAACCTGAATCATCTGCACGTCGCGCTTCAGGTAATGTTAATGTGAGTCTTCTTTGCCTTCAGCCTTGTTCTTCGTGTCACTTCCTCNATCTGCACGTCGCGCTTCAGGTAATGTTAATGTGAGTCTTCTTTGCCTTCAGCCTTGTTCTTCGTGTCACTTCCTCACCTGGAAACCAGATAGGAGGTAGAGCACGTGGAATGTGCCAGAAGACCTTCCTCTCAAGGACAGGTGTATCGCTAAGATAGTTGTCGGTTCGGAGTCGGGGTGTTGCGTTGCAGAAGATAAGCATTACAGCAAGGCCACCGCGAGGCACCTAGATTGTGTTCCTGCTACGGGGCCATGGCTGTCCTGTACTANTATAAGCATTACAGCAAGGCCACCGCGAGGCACCTAGATTGTGTTCCTGCTACGGGGCCATGGCTGTCCTGTACTATGTCGAGGTGAGCGATTGGAGACGTCCGCCCCGTTTTCTAAATTTGAAAATCGAGCGTGACCTCGCCGGGAATCGAACCCGGGTCGCCATGGTCAGGGCTCTAGCCGCGTGGTAACAGCGGCCCTTTCTGTGCTGCGGTGGGTCGTATATATTTACGAGCGCACTCAGTGACGTGTGGGGAACTGTTGCAAGGCAAGCTGTGTTTTGCTCTGTGCTATACTAGAATCGTTTGCTAGTTTACACGTCGGCCACTTAAACGTAGCGGTGCATTTGACGCCGCAGCACGTGTGAAATGGGTGCCTCGCCGCTCTCTCGTGAGTGGCCGCAGTATATTCGTTCTCTTCTGGCTCCGCTCTGGTTACTGGTTCCTGCTGTGTGCGCAGAGTTTGTACTACTCTGAGCAAACAGCAACTTACCTTGCAACACCNAGAGTTTGTACTACTCTGAGCAAACAGCAACTTACCTTGCAACACCTCACCACACGCCACTGATGGCTGCGTTCCTTTTTGTTGTACTACCAACAGCTGCAATTGCTGACTAAAGTTCCTTCATTTACTGATGCTGCTGATGAGCGACTGACGTGGTATTTTGGCGCCTGGGTTAAAGGCTACACTTTTGTATGAGAACATTGATGTGCTGTTGTGTAGCAGACGAACGAAAATGGCGGTGGCAAACGATAATTCCCACCAAGAAACTGTAACATCGCTGTTATCTGCCGAGGATGCGAAAAGAGTAACGATGCGTTAGTATTAAATTATTTTTACCTAAATGAAATGCCCATACTATTATGTTTACAAAGTAAACTCCTTAACGAAAAACATGCATTGATAATGAAATGACAACTCGTCGGGCATAGCAGACGGCATTATTTTCACAGCTAACACTGCTAAGGAGTGTTCAGCCAGCGAGAATACTGAGTGGCTCTTGGTGTCCCGAAATGGCCTCCTGCGTTTGCTCGTAAAATTCTGTTAACGTAATTTGCAGAATAGGTCTCGGCGTTTTCGCGTCAATACCAAGGAATCGCGCTGGTGTTTCACACTGCTTCCTTGTGTTCTTAACCTACAAGGAGATTTGTCATAGTTTTGTATTGATGTCTCGGCAACCAAATGAAGGCTTAATTGAGTCTGTTTCTTTGTACTTAAATTAATGCACGTGAAAAATATATCTGTGAATCATATATTTGACTTGTCTCGTGGTATTGTGGAAATGGCGTTCACAGAGTTACCGCGTCGCTTCAGGACATGCCTTGGTAGTTGTGGTTTCACTGCTGTCGCAAGTCGTAATGCGTCCTTTGCACAAGATCATCGTTCGACATAACGCGTTTCCCTCGAGAGACACTAGCGTTGTTTCCACCGAGCCCTTGCTTATCATGTACTCAGAATTAACATTTTGGGAAGTCCAGCTATTTTTCATTTTATATGAAAGTTTTTTAATAATCTTCAGGGTCACCTTGCATCTCTCCTTTGATGTATAATTTTTTGTATTTTATCATTCACGTCTAATTAGATATATTGGTTTTCTCTACAATGAGGTTTTCATAGTAGCATTGCACACTTTACCTGCTAAAGGTTTTTTTTTCCTCATCTCCGAGATTACGTAAAACTTACTGTTTATTAAGGACGCACGGGATCTGCGCTTTTAGCTAGGAGTGCACACTTCAGTTTAAGCCTCGGAGCATTCGGACGCATAGGGCTTCGAGAATTTTGGCAGTTTTTTTNGCTAGGAGTGCACACTTCAGTTTAAGCCTCGGAGCATTCGGACGCATAGGGCTTCGAGAATTTTGGCAGTTTTTTTTACGTCGCCGTAACTTAGAGTAGTTATGAGGACCAAGACGTTAATTGAAGTGCTAACTGAGCGTGGGCACAGTGAGCCATCGCCCTCACCATGTCTTACGTGGAGATGACTGAGATTGCTCGTTGTCCCAAGTTTCACTGACAAACGCTAGTAAACCGAGGAATTACTTCAGTTTGAACTATTCTCAGCGATTCTTAAAATTTACACTTAAATTAAAACTTGAAATTTGCTTAAAATGGCGTATTGTAAAAAAAAAAATTATAGTAGACTTTGTAAACACTAATGGAAATGTTTAACCTATACATAGTATGAAAGTACTACATATCAGGTTGCAAATATAGAAACGTTTAGAGTTGCTACTGTACAAGTTAAGGACTCCTTACTCATTTGACAGGGACCGCGGTGGTATAGTGCTTAGACTGCTCGCCTCCCATCAAGGCGAACCGGGTTCGCTCCCGCGGGGGTCGCTCCCGGATTTTCGCACGTGGGAACCGTGCCGGACGATGCCGTTGGTCGGCGGGTTTTCTCGGGGNCGCGGGGGTCGCTCCCGGATTTTCGCACGTGGGAACCGTGCCGGACGATGCCGTTGGTCGGCGGGTTTTCTCGGGGGGGTCTGCCGTTTTCCTCGCCGTAGCATTCCGGCGCTGCTCCATACTAACCTCACTTCACCCTCTCAAGACCTCATTGTTAAGAGCCGCCCAAATCTCTCTACTCTCCACCCAACTTATGTACGCATTTGATTCTCGTCTGAGCAAACTTAGTAACTTTGTCATGGATGTATGGGCACAAACTTACCATTTGCTCTTCACTTTACGTTCACACTCGTGTGGTAAATTTGTGAATAATTTATTGTAGTGTAGGTGTGAGAGAAAATGTCAGAATCTAATATATACAACAGCATTTAAAAAAACTTTAAATTCACTCATTCCCAAATCACAGATTGTAATGCAAAGAAGGTGATGCATTCTTTATTTCCAGTAATCTTTAATTGAAGGCAGCGCCGTTTCTACTTATATATTTTTCTGTATTTGTAATATTTCCTGAATAAATGTAAAATCATTCTAGGGTGTCCGTAGCCGAATTGCAAGCGTAGCGTTTTGTCTGAACACCTGGTCACATTTGACACGACGGCCTAGTAACAAAGTATCTCATATTCGCCAGACCTGACCGTTTAAACCAAGAGTTGCTGTGTACGTCACCGTGGGCCGACACAGTATATATTTTTTATTAAAAAGAGTTCGTAGGAGTTTACCAATGGGATTAATGTACGTTTCTAGAAGTTGTTAGTAATGTAGTTGATAATTCTTTTTATTAATACCGGAATAAATTTAATTATAATATTTTTAGCACGCTCCTTCGAATTNTTGCGGCTTGTTAGCCTTGATTCCGAGGTAGGTGTATATTGTCGAGACTGTAAACGTGTACAAAAATATCAATATAGTTTTAAAGAACCACACAATATTTTATTAAGCTTTTGTGGTCTGATAGAAGGCCGTAGTGCCCGCAAAAAAATTGAAGTGCTTGTAGGTAACCGTGCAGTATTCTCTTCCGTTTTTGTAGCCAGGTGGAAGGAAGGTCGTGGTGTGTGCAGAATTCTGCAAACTGCATTACGAGCTCTCGGGCCAAGGTGACGGCAAGGTGACCGCGGCCCCTATAGCGCGAGGTCAGGGTTGCTACAGGTAGTTTCGTTTTCCTCTCGACTGCTCGGATGGCTGAGTAAATGGAGCGCTCTGTGGCGTTCATGTCGGTTCAAGACTGCACGCTATCGCGTCTTCGTCTCGCTACATTCTCCGCCAGCTTCGTTCAAGGTCACCGCGTTTAGTTACAACTTCAATTTGCCCAAATTATTGCTACAGGACGTCAAGAGGGCCTATTCGAGTTCGTGAGGGACGGAGGTCTTAATAAAATTAAAATAACTAAATTTAATTTTTAATTTATTAGCCCAGCTATTATTTACAACATTGAACTGTCATTCTCCACTATTATTTTTGTTATTCTTAATTATAGTTAGTTTTTTTCAATGTGTCTATATTGGTTGTAGGTACATAATTCAGGCTCATTATTTACACATGCTCAGTCTGTCTATTGCTATCATTCCAAATGTCTTACACTCACGCATCCAGTTCAATATTCCCGCCCATCAGTCTCACTCTTCACTGTACCGATGCTCGCAGTCCGCAGACTTCACTCCCGCTGGTCTCTCTCGCCGCCACTTGATACTCTGGTGGCTCGTCGCTTCGTTGTATTCGCGCAATGTCGCACAAACGTACAAACTTTCAAACACTCAAAAACTGCCCGCTCGTAGCCCCGTCGCGACTTAAATAGTCTCGCTGGCTCGATCTAGAAGATTCCCCTCACCCCCGAGTCACGCTGAGAGGTGTTAGGGCATTGGCCAGAAAATTCTTTAAGGATAACCTTAGAGATTCAATCCGCCCGAAGTCAGGTGCGTACGAGTCGCGATAGGCATATCGCGGCGGCACGCGGTGGCATCTCTTTGTAAATCACCACGCGCTTCTTAGATTACTGCTTGCCTGACATTCAGACATTCCTTCGCTGTCGCGAGGAGGACGTGCAAGGGAAGCGATGCAGTCCAGCAAGCATGTAAGATTATGTACATTCAATGTTCTTACAACGTTAATTATAGATGGGCTTTTCCATACAAGTACATTATTTCCATGTGTAGTTTAGCTCCTTCCAATAAGAATGCAGCCAGACAGAAGTAAAATGGTTTGTTAATACTGTGCTTTTATTTAACTCAAACTAAGTTTTTTCTTAATTTAAATGTTGATAACAAAAAGGAAAAATTGAATAAATAAATGGTATATACTGATTTCCTGGCAAACAGGAATTACTTTTATTTAATCACAACCTAACTCAGCCATTGACTGATTTGTAATTTACATTTGTCTGAATCTACATATCTGATATATAACAGTTCTAATTTAACATTTGAGATTAAATCGATTCATTATAGATTCATAACCAGTGTAAATTAAGGGGTTGATTATAGTAGATGTAATTTGAGGTATCTGAAAATAATAAGCGTTCATGGTAAGTTTCATTTTTCGAACCTGTTTTTTTCCTGCAGATGTTTGATATGCATAGTGCAGACTCTTGAATAAATTCTTCTATTTAAGGCTCTGAAATCTGTAAAATAATCACCTAAATATTGTGATGTGCTTTTCTCTTGCGTTAATGCAGTTTGAGGAATTAACATTGCGTACCAGTTTACTCATTTACCGAATACTAATATTATACAATAAATTTTCGCAAGTGTATAGGGAGAATTTTGCCAATCATAATTTAACTTTTAAGTGTTCTTAAAGGAATACGTATTACTAAACTTGTTTTTATGAATTCAAGGTCCATGTTAGAAAATGTCAAAATCCCCCCACCCCTCGTCCACAGCACCTGAACCACCCTTCCAGGTATGAGTCTGCCTTTCAACTAAGTTCGGTGAGTTCTGCAGAATCCGAAATGCAAATTTTTTGTCATAGTACAGCGTAATCACGAGAGATCGAATGTAGGAAAAAAAAAGTACATACATATGCTGTTCACAGTTGAGTATTTTTGAAAGCCTTGCTTAGTAGCTATTTTTCTCCTCAGTTCGCATCCTTCGGCCGTAAGTGAAGTTAACATTGCCGTGGGCTTGATGACTTTATATCCACGCGTGAGCCAAGATACTAATATGCCAATTAACTGCAATGCGTATCGAGCAAAAAAAAAAAAACCCCCCGAACTTTATTTCTCATTAATTTTAACATTACACTCGTCATACAACTTCAAGTCTTGGCACTATCTTACGCAATTCGCTGCCAACTTAACTGAGAGCCTACATACAAATGCGTACTGCAGCATCTGTACAGTTAACGAGCGGTGATTTATTTTCAAAGGTTGATTTCAAAACTGCTCACTCTAACGTGCGCAGCTCATGCCGGAGGTGATGAAAACTCGTGCGGTATTTTTTCCAGCTATTTGCAACTTCGATTTTCGTTACTGCCTATCTACGCCGACGGTATTTGTGGATGTGTTTTCGACGCTGCCAAACAAGTCTTGTTGCTCCGGGCGTTCAGCCATCATCGTGGAGGCTGTTAATTTCGCGGCTCAGTGAGCCGCCTTGCTAGATTTTCTGCCGTGACCTCGTCAGCTGTTGTTCTCTCTGAACCCCGCCCCCTCAACAAGGTTTTCAAACGCAGTGTTCCACAAACTTAATGCTCGGCCCCACCTATTATGCATAAATTGTTATCTTTCGTGTCATAATTTCAGTTTCAGAGGAATGATTTGAAATGTTTGATTAACTTATAGAAAATTTACAATTTACTTTTTGTATATAGTTTTTACTGTGTGTAAGTTCCTGCTTACAGAAAGACAGGTACTTAATAATATGTAAATATGTTCTTGACTTTTTACAGTAAGCAGATAACACACAANCTGCTTACAGAAAGACAGGTACTTAATAATATGTAAATATGTTCTTGACTTTTTACAGTAAGCAGATAACACACAATTTAAATTACGCACAAAAATATTAAACAACTCGTAAAATGAAAAATTTTTATAATCGTACATTTTCAGTAATTACTATGAATCCGAAATTATGACGCGAAAACGAAGAATTTCTGCAAAAGGGGTGGAGTCAAGCGTTAATCTAAAAACCTCACGGTTGAATGTTATAGTCGTCTTCGGTGTGATATATCGAGTCACCTGGACTAGAGCACGGTTGGAGGGATTAACAGTTGAACAGGGTACCCTGTTTTCTAATCATACTCGTATTCCTACCATTGACAAACCAAGAATTATTGTAACATATTTTCTCTCCACGCAATTTACCCGATTCCGCTGGTATGTCTGTTAAGTGTGGTTTCGCAATTCATGTCAACTCTTATTACTGATAACGGGAAAGTCTCCCGTTTACGTGTAATCCGCTTGTACATATTTCGTAGGAACTGTCTACACGACCTCGAAGCTGCTGTTTCTTTGAAAAAGTGACGATCCCATTCACGGTTACTTCCAACTTTTCTGAAACCCTGCTACAGTTCTACTTCCAGAATATTACTCCGCCTCGTGCAAACAAAGCTTAACTAAGTCAAGAAAATTACACTAAAAGGGACAACGCACTGTATTCGTGCGCACTCATTTCAATATAATTTTGCATGAGAACTATTTGTTACTAGGCATTACCAACACACTCATTTTCTCTCTGTCGTACTGTAAACTTTCCACCTGCACTACTCAAAATATTTGTTTGGGTGCCATTTGTTGTAAGGTTGGCAAACATTACCGGGGTAGGTAACCTTCAAAATTTAAAATATCTCGAGTCCGCTGTTTATTTGCCAAATTGCTCCAAAACCAAAAATGTTGAGTGCTGCGAAGTTACCTTTGCAGGTTTACGGTATTGACATTAATAAAAAAAATGAAATATTATAATATACAGACAAAATATCATTAAAAATTTAATTTAACCAAAAAAAAAAAAGTAATTTAATGTTAACAGAAGTATAAAACGCTTGTGATATACGCAGTCGAATCACATTATTGCGCCATCTGCAGCGTGCAGTCCATGAATTATGGCCAGTGACGTGGGCTGATGAAGCGGGTATGTAATGCGACCGAGAGGCTGGCTGTACGCATAACACTACAGCATGTTCTGTAGACATCACGACACTACTTCACGCCAGTCGGGAGAGAGTTCACTCCCTCGCCGTTAACACCTACACGTAAATTTACTAAGATAGCAACGGTGGTTAACAGCTATAAATACGGGCCCGGAGCCCAGCTGAAACACATACACAGCAGCCCGCCGCCGGCTCATTGAGCCAAGTCTGTCGGGCTGCATTTTTGTTGCAAACACACTA